>JAQOTM010000414.1:157602-201288 GCA_029168755.2 Tillandsia fasciculata | reverse complement strand
GCTCATTCACGACCGTCCGGATCGCGGCTAGGGCTTCTTATAGAAACTTTCAGATTCAAGATTTCTTTAACCAATTTCTGATTTCCAAGCTTCTAGAGTTTCTCTTTCTAGATCTCTTGCTTCCTATGCTTCAAAACTCAAGCTTCTTCGGATTCAAGTAGTTTTCATGATCAAACTCGGTTTTTCACAGTTTTTAGGTTTTTTTCATCAAACGCGAGCAGAAAAGATGGATTTTCTTCGTTTGTGAACGGTTTTTTGATCAAACTTCTTTTGAAATAAGAACTCTGGATCTATTAGTTTTGCTTTTATGCTGGGTTTTTGCATGATTAACGAGTTTTTAGCCTTCGATTTCTAAAAATTCGGTTTTAGGGCATAAAAGAGGATTTGTGTAAAACATGAAATTGATTTATTTTTAACATTCTTTTTGGAAAACTAATTGATTCTTAGCTTCTCTATATGATTATGATTGTCTAGGTACAATGTGTTAAGATTTTTCAAAATTTGACAATTTTTCATATGTTCTTGAGTTGGTTTTCACAGGACATTCTCTTTAGAACTCAAAGCACTAGGATCAATGACTTTCTCCTGGTTGGTACTGTTACTTATCTCGATGGTGCTCACTAGACCAACCAATAAGTTGAAGAGGGCTAAGAAAGTTCAAAGAAAAGGAGAGGTTGAAATTATCTGATCTGAACTGAGAAAAACCCAGATGATACACTGGACATGTTAACGGATGACGATGATGATGACGAGTTTGTCCTGCTGACCATCGCATCAAAGGAAAAGCACAGTGAACTCTGGGAAGGCTCCTATGCCTGCCCCAACTATTTCTCTAAAACGTAAGCGGCTCGCCTCGACGTTTTGGACGAGAAAGGAGACCAATGTTGAACACCAATGCTCCGGACTCTCCGCCACGAGATGAAGAAGTGTTTGTTAACAATGACCTTAGAGCATTTGCACATCGCGAGTGCATTGGCGAAAGACACGTGACATTGAAGCTCTACGAAGTCACTTCCTGAATTTGTACTTTGATTGATGAGCAATCTCATTCAATTATGTCGCATTCCCGAAACCCTCGTACTGCCTGCCCATGTGAGGACCTTCTATACCAACGCACGCATCTTCGCGAATTTGAGAACGGTCCGATGGAATCTATACGAATATCCAAGGAACGAGAATTAAATCACCCCACAGTTGATTGGTGAGGTTTTGGGAATGGAAGCAAGCGGAAGGAGGACTCACTATCTGAAAGATGGATTTGACAAATACTTTATGGTGTAAAGTTATTGAGGGGATTTGTCTCGAGGAACTCACAACGAACAAATCAGTTCGATCCAAAGAACTCGTCTGGAATATCGCTTCCTGAACTTCATCACTTGCTACAATATACTTCCAAACATGCAGACGAAGGTTGTGAGATGGGAACGGTTGTTGTTTTCTATTCTCATAGGACACCCGTCAGAAGCAAGGGCATTGAATGTCAACATACATACATCATCTGGAACAGATGACACGATATGTTGAGCATCCTCATCCTACCGAAAGAATTCCTTTTCCATTGATCATAATGAGGATCTTAGAAATTTCAAGTTGACATCACCTCGGCGACGTATCATCAATGTTTGAACATGATAGACGAGTCCACAATTGTCAAATCTCTTCACAAGCTGCCTCATGTCCTCAAGCTTCTTGCATCTGGAAGAAGCCTGACACGGATGCATCACCATCTCATCAAGCACCTGGCACAGATGATGAAGCATCATTGACTTCAATTTTCAAGTTGCAGCAACGACTATCCGTTCAGCAGGACAATGTTGAAGGAACAACAAGGGTTGCGAATGAACTGGAGCTAACCACAGCCTCACATCACCATCACGAAGAAAATAAACTCATGGACAAGCGGATGCGAAGATTATGTCCAAGATTGGTTTCATGAGTTTCAGACTTTTCAGATTCTGATACTAACTTTGTCTTTTTGTGCAGGATTTATTTCTCGATAACTGAATTTGGATTAGTTTAGTTGATTCTTTTAGTCTAGTTTAACTCTCAGTTTGTGCATATTCTTAGGTTAATTCTCTTTTTGTGCATATTGTTAGAAACTTATGAACTTTTTGTTTACTCTCCTTACATATTGTAGCTCATGCTACATTTTTGGCTTTATTTGTGACAAAAAGGGGGAGAGAATGAGAGTGAGAGAGTTGAGAGTTGAAGAGTTATAAACTCTGAACAATGAAAAACAATGAACTCTGAACAATGACTGTGAATGAATCAAGGAATGAATCAAGGTAAGTATGAATCTCAACTCAACTTGGTTTTTCTTTTGTGGAATGTGACATGCTGATACTAACTATTTGACTAACTATTTGGGCATGTAATATGACTAACAAGTTGATGTTGGACTAACATACTTTGACATTTGGTTTTCAATTGCTTAGAAGATATGTTGGTTTTAACTATGTTCTTTCACATATCTGTTTCTTTCAAATGTCATGATGAGATCAAACTCTAATTCTGCTTTTGGTTTTCAATGTTTCAATTCTTGAGGTATCTAACGATTTTGTTTGTCAAGAATGTTTTCTGTGTGCAGAAGTTACAGATGTCTAAGTCTAGAGTCTGTTCTAGGAGTTTGTCTCATGTTTTTATTTTCATGGAACTCTTTTGTAAATTTTTGTTGTATGGTGATAGCAACAAAAATATCCTTTTTGAATTTTCTTTGTGGATCTGTGTTTTGTCACGAAACCGCCAAAGGGGGAGATTGTTACGGAATTTGAGTTGGCGCATTTCGTGAATAGTTTAAGTCTTGAAGATTGAAGATGAAGAAACTCTGGATCAACTACCTCAATCTCAAGAAAGAAGAATTCAAAAGGATCAGGTACGTTAAATTAAATAATTTGTGATGATCCGAATACTTCTTATAGTGTAGAAACACCCGGAAGAGGTTTTAACTGCATATTCATCAAAAACTGGACATGGGACATGTTCAGGATCCGGATCATGTCGTTTCGATCCGGATCCCGAAGGGTGCTCGTTCATACACTAGTTCAATCCGGATCATGGCATTTGATGATCCGGATCCCGAACATGAGTTTTACCTGTTGGCTTGAACGATCCGGATCGTGGAATCTCAATCCGGATCCCGAACACATTGTTCTGGTAAAACTGTATGAACGATCCGGATCGTAGATTATGATCCGGATCCCGAACAGGCGGTTTTCTGGAAATTGCTCTCTACGCGTAAGCGATCCGGATCGTGACTTGCGCAGTCCGGATCGTCGCCCGTAAAACTTTCCAGAAAAGTTTGTTTTTGATCCGAATATTCTTCCTAGGGTTTCTAACCTATAAATAGCCCTTCCTTTTCATTTCTAGGGCAATCCACACATGGAAAAAGAGCCGTCATTTTCAAATATCATTTTATACGGCCTTAGATCCACATATAGAGAAGAACGGAAATCATTAGATCTATTTAATGGTTCTTCATCTATATTGATTAGTTTGATTCTAGGATTTTCATACTCATATCTTGAGTTGAATCAAACTAATGAATACTTAGATGGTATTTCCGATCTACTCTTGATCTAAGTATTCGGCGGATCATCACCACCCAAACAAACAACGATTTACCCCAAAATCGGCGCGTGGACTCGCGTGGCCTTGTGGATTCAAGGTGTTATCGCTTTCGTGGATTCGGAGCGAGGTGCGTTCGTGGATTCGAAGCGTACCATTGGGTGAAGACCGTGGATTCGGTCGGACGTCGTGGATTCGACGTTGGACGCTGTGGATTCAGCGTTGGCGGCGCAAATCGTGGATTCGAGAAGCGTTGCGGAGCGAGCGGAGAAGATCGACTAGGGGCGTATGGTAAAAGGTTGAGTCGTCTGTGAGTACGTTATATCACCTTGTACGTGTGTTAACTCTAGTGGATTTCGCCGTGTTATCGGTCCCGTGGTTTTTTACTCCGGTTTGGAGTTTTCCACGTAAAAATCTTGTGTGTTCTTTTATTTTTCCGCATTGGGTTTTATCGCACAAA
The DNA here is from genome assembly GCA_029168755.2 of Tillandsia fasciculata. Classification (NCBI taxonomy): domain Eukaryota; kingdom Viridiplantae; phylum Streptophyta; class Magnoliopsida; order Poales; family Bromeliaceae; genus Tillandsia; species Tillandsia fasciculata. The sequence continues at coordinate 197,264 of JAQOTM010000414.1, read as the reverse complement.
GATTTTTGAGTGTTTATTGTTTACACCTATTCACCCCCCTCTAGGTGTTTTTTCCCCTATTAGATCCTTATTAACCTAAACCCTACAAGTGGTCCAGAGCTTGTGGCACCTTACACTGTTGAAGGTGGATCACGTCTACTATGGTTGTGGTTGCATTTCTCTGATACCTTTAATCTGTCACGCCCCCGGGGGTTTTTGAGTCAATCGAAGCGGAAATTGCGTGTCCATTTTTTTTTTCTTAATAAGGTAATATAAACCTCATCCCCGGTGCGTGCCAGACCGCCGCATACACAAATTCTCTCGCACCAACGGACGGAGTCCCCTTTGTATATGCACGGCGTCTCATTTACAACATGCAATTCAATTACAACATCAAACTCCAACCGACAACCATACAGTAGACATACATCACCAAACAACACAAGTTTATAAAGCGGCGTCAACGTTTGGAAAGGATAAAACCCAGTGTTTGTAAAATCCGTGCCCACACGGCACCTTGTTTTGAGAAAACATTTTCGCAATCAATTAGTTTATCGTGAAAACGTGCCGCGTAAGAAAGTACCACTAGAAGTATCAAAAGCATATGAGTACACCTCATCCACAGAACTAACTAATACATGTCCAAAACTAAAGTAATCCACAACTAAAGTAATCCACAACTAAAGTAATCCACAAGCAAATTACACTAGAAATTTGACATACAGCGGCACTATTCTTTGCAATATTTAAGTAAATGTTGCTAAATATAAAATATACAGGCATTTATTAAAAATTATTGCTAAATATATCATTTATCGATATTTACAAATTATTGTTGGTGAATATGACATACAGCGCACTATTCGTTGCAATATTTAAGTAAATATTGCTAAATACAAAATATACAGGCATTTATTTAAAAATGTTGCTAAATATATCATTTATCGATATTAACAAATTATTGTTAGTGAATATGACATACAGCGGCACTATTCGTTGCAATATTTAAGTAAATGTTGCTAAATACAAAATATACAGGCATTTATTAAAAATTATTGCTAAATATATCATTTATCGATATTTACAAATTATTGTTGGTAAATATGAATATTTAGCTATATTTATTTTTAAATGCTGGTAAAAGATAGTTTAAATACCGGCAATTACTTTTAATGCCACTAAAAACTTTATTATGCAATTTAAAAGCAAATATTGGTAAAAGATCTTAAATTCTTACTTAAGATATAAATAAATAATATTAGATTTATTCCTGCAAATTGCACTTTTTTCAGAGCAATATTTGTTCACCTTTTAGATCCAAGTTTGATCTCGAAAATCTGAAATCGCCAGTGTGACCGTCTCGTCGAACCGATTGAAAATGGTATAGACTGTTTTTCGATCAGACGGTCGGATTGCCCAGAAATCAGCGAAGTTGTTGGTGGGACCCGCAACTTAAGTTAATAGTACTGATGAATAGTAACCCCTGATTCGGTTTTTTCGGCGGTAAACGTCAGCCGATTCACTGTCTAGTGACCGAATCTAACGGGTCAGGTAGTCGATTTTAACCGCTTCATCATTCTGAGCGCAGTGGCGCTGACGAAATTTATATTTGACGAACCTATAGCATCGTAATGCGTGACAAACTGTATAAATTATAGTATTTTATGAATTTTAAATTTTTAGAGGATCAAATGCGACAAACCAAAATCACTACTTTATAGATTTCGTCGAGCCGAACGTTGTGGTAGTGTCCGTTTTTCAGTTTGACAACCCGATTATCTCGAAATACGTGAAATATATAAAATTTATAGTATTTTGCGAAAAAGTCCAATATTTTATGTGTCAAATTGCACAAAACTTGTAGAGGAAGGGCTTCTCTGTGATTTTGTTCTACAGTAAAGGACCTAGGTTTTTATGTTGAGAGTTAAAGGACTATCTAGCATTTTGTACAAGTTCCTATGGTGTATGGAACCTAGGGCACTTGTAGTAAATCTAGAAATTCAAAATTTAATTTGAAAAAGTTCAAATGTGAATATGAATGAGAAATGGCAAAGTTGAACCTATGGGTTGTATACCGATGTGCAAATTGCACAGTTTTCGGAGCACGATATCTGCCTTTCAGATTCGAGTCTGATCTCGAAAATCTGAAATCGCCAGTGCGACCGTCTCGTCGAATCAATTAAAAACGATATAAACCGATTTTCGATCCGACGGTCGGATTGTTCAGAAATCAGTGAAGAACCTAGTGGGGCCCACGACTTAAGTCGTGAATAGTACCATCCTGTTTTAATTCCCCGTCGAGCGAACGTTGACCGATTCATTGTCTGGAGTCTGAATTTGATGGTCCAGCTAGTCGATTTTAACCGCTTTGTCATTCTAAGCGCAGTGGCGCTGACGAAATTTGAATTTGACGAGCCTAAAGTATCGTAAAACGTTCCGAACTGTATAATTTACAGTATAAGATGGATTTTAAAAATTATGGAGTTGAATTTTAGCGAACCAAAATCGCTACCTGATAGGTTTCGTCGAGCCGGACGTCGTGGTGGTGTCCGTTTTTCAGTTTGACAACTCGGTTATCTCGAAAAGCGTGAAATATGGGAAAAATTGCAGTATTTTGCGTAAAGATGCTATATTTTATGTGTCAAAGTGTACCAAATTTGTACAAGAGGGACTTCTTTGTGAAGTGGTTCTACAGCAAGGGACCTAGCTTTAAGGGATGCAAGTTGAAGGGCTAGTTGGCATTTTGTTGCAATATAGGTGTAATAGCAACATAAGGTTGCTTTAGAAACCCTAGCCGCAACCCTAGCCGCACCCGTTTGTGAAACTTAACCACCCCACGACCCCCACGACCCTCTGCTACCATTCCCGAGAGACTGCGCTGCCGGCCGCCACCCCTGGTCGCCGGAAAAGCAAGAAGCTTCAAGGAGCATTTTGATCCCGGGTTGTTGGAGAAGGAGAAGAGCACCAAAGCTTTGGATCTGTGCCTGGACCTCTCTGTGGTGGTGTTCTTCATCCAGAAGGCAATCCGAGGTGGGCTGGTGCACCGTCGTGGCCGCGCGACGCTGGGAAGATCACCGTCTTCTTCCTCGGATCCGGCGAAGGTGAGGTTGTTTATTCTTGTGTTTCTTGCTACCTAGACCTCCTGAGTATATCCATCACCTCTTGGTGAACCTCCCAGCCAAACCCCGAAGTTGGGAATGCCCCGGTCGCCGGCGGGGAAATTGCACCCGCCGGAAACCGAACATGCTCCGCTGCGGCTGTTTGCCGCACCCAATGCTTCAGCTTCGAAAACAAAATCATGGGCACCTTCTGTAGGGCCTGTGGAACCTCCCCTAGAAGTTTGGTTGCGTCTGGATTAGTGTGCGCTTCGCAGTTTGATGCCCTAGCTTTGGATTATCTTGGGTTCGCCCGAGGTTGCGCCGCCGCCGCCGCCGCCGCTTGTTGCCACCGGCCACTTGCACAGCTACTCCACCAGGTTGTGACTGACACACAGAGGCCCTTGCATGAGACCCATGCTGCTCGGTTGAGGCTTCACCATTGTTGGTGCATATTCCGGCCAAGAGTGCTCCGCCGCCGCCGCCACCGGGTCTCGTCGCCGGCCATGAGCCCAGCAAGCTTCGTGGAGTCTAGTAGCACCTACAGGTGCTGGTGCTTGAGACCCAGAGCCTAGGTGTAAGGATCCACCATTGTTGTCTTCAAGATTATGTGTTAAGTTTGTTGCATACCATGTGTTCGAAGAAATGCTCGAGAGAACCAAATTGGTTCTGTTCATCCAGCAAGTGAGCATTCGACTCTTGCAAGCTTTTGTAGTGTCTCCTATCTTGAAGTTTGGGAGAAAACAAGTTTTTCTCCTATCTTGCAAGCTTTTTGAATGTTGGCATGGCAATGCACATTAGCTGGATAGTTGCCAATCAGCGTAGGTGCGTGCCTCAGAAAGTAAACATGGGCATGAATATGTGCCTACTTAGTAGTACTATGTAATTTATTTATGTTTCTCTAGGTCAGGTCCCCCTAATTCCATCTCTCTTAATTTATTCATTCATTATTTACTACTTACTACTCTTCATTTCTCAATCTTAATTATCATCATAATCTCTGTTAATTCTGTTTTTGTGTGTATGTGTCTGTGTCTGTGTGTGTGTTTTTTTTTTTTTTAATCTCCACTTGTTTTTAGCTTCATTTATGTCGTGGGTTTTACTTTTCTCCTCTTTTTTATTTTTTATTTTTTGGGTTCTCCTAAAAGGAAAAAATGTGTGTTTTACAGTAAGAAACACAAAGCAACAACATGGTTTCATTTATGATGTGGGTTTTGCTTTGAATTCAACTTGGTTTTTAGAGAACAAATTGTGCAGGATTTTTAAAGCATAAAAAAAAGAAAAAAAAAAAAAAAAAAAAAAAAAAAAAAAAAAAAAAAACCCTGCCTTTTGTACTTGGTTGTTTTTTACTCTTTTTTTTTGAAAAAAAAAACCCCTCTTTTCTTATGTGGGTTTTGCTTAGAATTCATCTTGATTAAAAGGGTTGTTTCTACTGTTTGTTCTTTTTTTTTTTTTTTTTTTTCCTCTATTTATTTTTAAGTAATTTTATTAATCCTCTCACTCAATTTGGGTTTCCCCCCCCCCCCCCCTCTCTCTCTCTCTCTCTCTTTTTACTGCATGTCTGATGTGGTTTTACTTTGAAATTTCTTATTATGGATGATTAAATTTCCCCTTTGAGTATGCATTTTTGGTTATTGAATTACTGAACTTATGCACTTAATGGTAGCCTATTCACCTAATCCTGTACTAATTAGGACATGATTAAGATATTAGTTTTGTTAGTCTAATGGAATAATCTAATTTTTATTCTGCTGTTATTACCATTATTTTTTTGGATAAATTTTTCCTTTTCCTTTTTTTGGTGTTGCCTTAATTGATATAAATGCTAGGAGGGAAAAGTTGAGCTGTATATATCTTGATTTTTTTTTTTAATACAGGAATCACAATGAAGAAAAAGAATGGTAAAGAAAAAGTTTCAACAGGACCACATTTTGATCAAAGAGATTATGACGAAATGCTCCTAAACCAAGACCAGTTTCCATCAAATCCAGATCAAAATCTTGAGCAACAACTTCATACGTATTTTTCTCAATTGGTTTCAAGTTTACGCCAAAATCAGTCCCCGACTACCAATGAAATGATCAATCATCACAAACAAAGTCAAGCTGGACAAAGTGAATCAAATCATGAGCCGAAAGGAACATTGCCCCAAAAACGAAAGATTTCTAGTCCTTTCCTACTTCGTCAGCCTCAAACCAATCCAACTGTACTTCAGGAACCTTCCTTTGAATTACTTCGTGATGATGCAACTCTATCTAATCCAATTTCTAGTCCTTTTCGACATGATGATTTCTTGCAGAATCAAAATAATGATCCTGCTAACATTGAAGAAAATGATTCTGAAGAAGATGACTCTCATGATGATTCTGAAGAAGATAATGCGATAGATGGTATATTTTTTTTTATTCTCTTATAATATAAAATAATAACTATTGAGTTGAATTTTTGTACAATTATATTTCTTAATTGATGAAATATATTAATAATAATGATTTCTCTTGCTATATATTTTTCGTAAGCAGGTTCAACACAAGCATCGAAGAATACACGAGGGCGTACAAAGTTGCTCAAATTGTTTAAAAGAACAAAACCGGCAAAAGTCAAATTCAATGTATATGGACAACCGATTGGAAAATCAGCAGCTACCCTTAGCAATTTTTTGGGGCTCATAGCCAGAAACGGACAAATAACTCCTCTTAGTCATAAAGATTGGAGACATGTTCCAAGCACGGATAAAAACTTAATGTGGAACATAGTACAGGTAGATTTAATAATATTTATATCGATTCCTATCGTATTATTTGATATTTATCAATATACATATTTAATCTTTGATGCAGAGAAAGTTCAAAATTCCAGAAGAGAAAAAAGATGGATTATGATGTCTATTGGTAAAAGTGGAGAGAGTACAAATGTTTGTTGAAGAAATGACACTATGATCCTCATACAACCTACGCGGAAAGAATAGCAGACCGTGATTCACGGGTCTTACCAAATGAATGGGAATTTCTTGTCAAGTATTGGAATTCTGAAGCAGCATTGGTATAAAAAATGATACTTAGAAATCACAATTGTTGTGTCTTTTATATCTTTATATACGTAGAAAATTACAATTTAGCATTATTTCTATATTTTTCATATTGATAATTTACTAGTTTGACTGTATTGGATTTAAATTTTATATCTTTGCCTCATTATAGGACCGTAGTGCAAAAAATAAAGCTACTCGTGCAAAGCAAGATATCACGCATACCGCAGGCACAAAGAGCTTCGCAAGGGTTCGCGCAGAGGTAAAAATCTTCTTTCTCTTTGAAATTGTGTATATAAATTTGTTATTATATTTTCTAAACAAACTAACTTTTCTCCGTGTTGCTAGATGACAAAGGAGAATAAAGTTGCACCGAAAAGACATGAATTATATATAAGAACACATACTAAAAGAATGGCGAGGCTCTGGAAAGCTGTGAAAGTAACATTGTATGTTTTAAACATGTTAAAATTATATCTACTATCTCAAAATATTTGTCTCTCATTTACTTTCTTTTTTGTAGGCTGCAATCAAAAATTTTTCATCTCAGAATCCAGAAATTGCACAAAAAAATGCAGCTCGAGATGATCTGTTAGTGATGGCTTTAGGAAAAGAAAAAGGGAAAAATTATGTTCGTTGTTACGGGTTGGGTGCTGCTCCCTCAGAAGTCTTTGGCACAAATCCAACTCGAGCTGAATGCTTAAGAATGCTCTCCGAAACTAAAAGGTTAGCTGAAGAGGAGAAACATACAATGCAAAAGGAGATTGTTGAAATGAGGCAAGAATTATCGATGATGAGGGCAAGGTTGGAATCAATGGAAAAAAAATCACAAGACTTGAATTTGACTGAAGATAGAGACATTCCATCTAATCCAGTAGGCACATCTAATCCAATAGGCAGTCCACAAGTAAACTCGAGTGTACTTATATTTATTTTATTTTTTTAAAATAACAATCTAATTATAATGAGATAAATCATCTAATCTTTTTTTTTTTTTTTTTTTTTTTTTTTTTTTTTTTTTTTTTTTTTTTTTTTTTTTGCAGAATGGTAATAATAATAACATTCCCTTTGAAGAACCGCCGAGTAATGAAATACAATCTTCTGAATCTAGCTTTGAAGTACCACGAAATCAGGTAATTTTATTGTAATTAATTTATCTTAATTTTTTTCTATAAATTTATATGTACTTAAGATCAATATAGATATCCAATATATACTATATTTGAATGCAGGGTTATCGAACAAAAGTTGTTGAAAAGGATGTCCATACTTTAGATAATGGGGTACCTTCTATTTCTTATTTTGAATTTTCTTATTGCTTATTTCTAATATATATAAATCACAAGTTTTATTTCATTTTTTAGTTATTATTTAATATTATTTCAATATAAAGACTAGTACAAATTACTTATTGCACTTTAAAAGTTTAACTGTATTTACTTATTTTTACTCAATATTAGGGCGGAATTGAAGTATATTTGAAGAGCTTGAGAAAACCTCACAAGCATGTTGCGCAAGGTTTTTTGTTGAGTACAAATCCAACAACGAAATTAGGTGGTGTCGAGTTAGGATCACAATGCTGGGAGGTGCAAATAAATGTTCCAATAGAGCATAACGAGCCATTATTAAGATCATATGGAGGTTTTCAAACAATTGGAGATGCTGTTGGAGCATCTGTGGCTTGGCCCTTTACATTTGTATAAGATCTATATTTTTATCCTTTCGTCAATTTAATTATTTAATATATAGACTTTTGACTCGTTAAAACTAACTTTTAACGTGTTCTTTTTTTGACAGGTTCAACGCAGGTAATGCTACCTTTGGAATTCAAGACAATTTAAACAATTTTAAGCTGTATTTTATATTCGCAAACAACTTTATGTCGTGTACTGACCTATTTGGATGCGTTATTTGTGTACGTATTGGTACTTTTGTGTTTAGAAATATTTTGTGGTCATTTGTTATTTTTTTGGATGTTGAATGTACTGAAGATTTTAACTTATTGTTTGATTAATTGAAAATGAGCTTAGTAAATTATTTTTGTTATTTTGTTATGTACGATTTATGCATAAATATTGAAAATATTGAAATCTCATATTATCCATTGAATTTGTATTTTTTGAAATTAATAAGATTTAATTATTTTATGATAATGCAAATAATAATTTATATTATTTTTATTTATTTAAAAATATAATTTAAAAATATTTAAAATTAGCGGCATTTATTAATGCCGGAATTAACAACAGATTATCAACATTTGTATAATATTGCAAATAAACTAATAATTACCGGCATTTATTAACAATACATTACCAATATTTGTATAATATTGCAAATAAACTAATAATTACCGGCATTTATTAACAATACATTACCAATATTTGTATAATATTGCAAATAAACTAATAATTACCGGCATTTATTAGTGTTGTAGATAATAAAAAAATACTGGCATTTAATAATATCGCTAATAACCACATCTATAACGGCATTTATTAAATGCTACTAATTATTTAATTTTAACGGCAATTTAATTAAATGCCGGTAGAAGAATCAGCAACACGACTTTAGGCGGCACTAATTGCTAAATGCCACTAATTATTTTTACGGCACTTTTTGACCTTTAGGCGGCAATTACAGAATGCCGCTAAATCACAATTTTTTTGTAGTGATATATATAATTAATTAACTGTTTAAAGCCTAAAAGGAAATGAGATAGAAAACCAAGTGTCCTGACTACGGTCCTCGCGACGCAGTCTCACCGCCATCCCGGCTAACGCACCGAGTAGCCCCTGTCACGGAGTGGGTAAAGTCAGTGACAAACAAAGTAGATGTCTAATAATAGCAAAGAAGGAAAAACGAACCGAATAACCCGAGTACACCGAAACCTTTCGTTGAAACCCTGTGCATATTTTAAACTGGGCACCAACCCCAGATTTATCAATTAAGCTGGGCACCAACCCCAGAGTACCTGTCGGAGAGACTAAAGTCTCCCCTCGTGCACAATCACCTCTTTGATGCTTTTACCCCTTTCGCGGTGCTGATGTGCTATTTTCAGCTGGCGCGAAGAGGTCCTCACGGCTCCCACTCCTTTGTGAGGCACACGGGTCAAAAAGATCACTCTTCCGGAAAAGTACACCCATGCGGAGGCCAATCCGCCTGTGTACGTGCAGCATCCGAAACCGGATTTGCCGAGATCGGCGTGTAGTGAGCCCCGCGACCGCAGCCGCTTCAATTGTTAGATAAAAATATAATTATGCGAAAGGTTAAACTGTCCATCTACTTTGTTAGATAAATTGAGAGCATTTTTAATGACGATAGATACACTTACTGCACTTGTTGCACTTATAGCAACCGTACCCACCTTGTTGAAGAGAAATCGGAACTCCTGAATCCTTTGCGCACCTGTCACGCCCCAAGCCCCAGCGGAAGCCTACCCGGCACGTGCACAGACCCGCCGTGTGCACAAGGTACCCCCCGGTACACACAAGGCGTCTACAACAACCAAGCTGAAAGGAAGCAATATACACATCCTACTAGTAATCAGAGCACAACAGAACTAATCTATACATCAAAGAGGAAAAAAAAAAATAACAACTATCATACAAGAAGTTAAAATCCAATATACAAATTTGGTCCCCTCAAATGCAACTTATTAAAATACACGGGTGGTTTCTATGCCAAAACACACTGACACCTCTCCAAGAAAAACAAAAGAAAAGGTGCCCCGCAACCACCTCGAGTGGTGCGACGGGGATTTGCTAACTATGCGATAACCCCTTGCCACGGTCCCGAGCCCCTCCCGCTGCGGATGGCTCTGCAAAACAACAACCCAAATGGGGTGAGAACTATTAATCAATAGTTCCCAGTGGGTAAGCCGCCGAGAGGAGCGAAATACACCACTAGGTCAACTGAGGCATAAGATAGTAAACTGCTGAAATGAAATGCAGAAAATAAACAACTGAAGTAAAGTAAAGTACTCTACTACTATCATGCCTCTATGCTCATGTACAAGGTGATGATGATATGAATCTATCATGCTATCATAATGTCCAACTACAATGAGTAGTATTACTTATGTGGTGGCCAATGTCAAGTTTGCTATCATGTATGTCCAACTACCATTAATGTATCATCTATGTGATATTCACTGTTAAGTTTGGTTAACTTAATCCTTTTCTCTTGAAGACTTTCATTGAGTCTAAGCTTGAGCCACGCCTCATGGTCCCGTGGTGGCACCCCCCAAGGAGCTATGCCAAACCAACGGCGTCCCAATCGGCACCCAATCCCGCACGGCGATCATAATGTCGCAAATGGCCAACTCCGGAGTGCCGGCTTGGAGGGAGCGACCCTACCAAGCATGTGCGAAAGAGCATAAACGGCAAGCAAGCAAGTCTCGATCATCGTGTCTGAAACACGGAATAGCAATCATCGTGTCTGAAACACGGAATAGCAATCATCGTGTCTGAAACACGGAATAGCAATCATCGTGTCTGAAACACGGAATAGCAATCATCGTGTCTGAAACACGGAATAGCAATCATCGTGTCTGAAACACGGAATAGCAATCATCGTGTCTGAAACACGGAATAGCAATCATCGACCTTTAGGTCGGGGTATAGTATCTCAAGTGTCAATGTTTCATATACAATATTAACATTATCTTGCATAATGAAAGAGTAAAACATTTACGAGTTGTCCTCATGTCTCAAACATGGAATCTGACTATTTCATCTTGATTGTACAAGTTTAGAAGTTTTCTACTTGTATCTCACAACACTAGATGGCCCTAATGTCATAATGTCCAATTACACATGATCAAGTGTTTAACATGTCCCAAAAATTCTATAACAGGTATAGTTGTTCTATATTCATATCCAAACGCTTAAGTTCACGAAAATTCCTATTCAATCCCCCCTTAAAGTGCCCATGCACCTACAATGTTTACCTCTACTACATAGAGTATGAAATTTTCTACACATGAAGGGGTTCAAATGCATGATCATAAATCATGATAAATCAAACGATGCATGTTTAGTATAACAATGATGCCCTAAAAGTCTATAGAAGACATAGGGGGAGTTCACCCATTTCGGTGAGGTCAGACCCACCGGAAAGTTGCCAAATCCTTATGAAGGATCCTTACCAAGAAGCCCACACTTCCTCTTATGCCCTAAGAGAAGTTTCCAAAGGGTTAAAACATCACAAAACCCTAATCACAAAATCCCTTAAAATTATAAGGAAAATAGGTGGAAAAATACCTTGGGTTGAGAAATCTTGCTAATTCTTGAAATCCAAACAAGAAAAGTTCAAAACCAACCCGCAAGAGTGTTCTACACCCATCAATTCCACCCCAAAAGCTATGGGTCAAAAAGCCCTAAAGTAAACCCTAGTTTTCCAAAAGCTAGGTTTTCCTTCAAAAATCCCAAACGAAATGAAAAAGAAGTATTCTAAACCTCTTTGAGCTTGAATCCCACCTTGGAAAAGCAAAGGATAGGCACAAAAGCTCCAAACTTCCTTCTTCTCCAAGTGCTAGCCTTCCTCCAAGCTCTTGTAGCAAGCTTCAATGGTGGAGAAGGGAGGTTGAAGAAGAATCCAAGTAGAGGGATGGGTTGGAGAAGAAAATCCAAGGTTTTCTCTCCCTCTCTCTCTCTCTCTCTAGCACTTTCTCTTACTCTCTCCAAATGAGAGGAAAAGAGGAGATGAAGAGGGTTAAAAGCCCTAATGTAACAAAATCCCAAAAGCCCCTGCAAGAAATGTTATTTCGTTTCTTACTGTGCTGTCCAGACCCGCACGATCCGGATCGCCCCTAACCGATCCGGATCCCGAACGTGGAATCTCCAGTTTCGCGCGGACGATCCGGATCGCCCCTATCCGATCCGGATCCCGAACATGGAATTTCCAGTTTCGCGCGGACGATCCGGATCACCCCTATCCGATCCGGATCCCGAAGCCAAGAACCCCAAAAACCAAGATTTTCGAAAATTTCCGATTTACGCCCAAACTCTCCGGAAACCTTCTAGAACCTTCCGGAAGCTTACTAACACATTCTAAGGGTATCATTCAACCCTCCACACACTCGAACTTCGCAATTTGATAAAGTTCAGTGTACTACATTCACCCCTCCTAAAAAGGAGTTTCGTCCGCGAAACTAGAAGTGAAGTACCTCAAGTCTCCAGCTGAAAAAGATGAGGGAAACGCTCCTGCAGCGCGCTCTCTAGCTCCCACGTGGCCTCGCGATCCTCGTGATTGCTCCGAAGTACCTTCACATAAGGTATTTCGCGATTCCGAAGTTTCTTCACCTCACGAGCCAAAATCCTCACCGGTTGCTCCTCAAAGCTCAAGTCCTCGTGTAGTTCCAACGGGGCGAAGTCCACTACATGAGATGGATCAAAAACATACTTCCGGAGCGTCGAAACATGGAACACATTGTGCACTCCCGATAGGTTAGGTGGTAGAGCAAGTCGATAAGCCACCGGGCCGATACGCTCCAAAATCTCAAAAGGTCCAATAAATCGTGGACTTAGCTTCCCTCGGATGCCAAATCTCTTGACTCCTCTAGTCGGCGATACTTTTAGGAAGACATGGTCTCCAACTTGAAATTCCAAATCGCGCCGACGCTTATCCGCATAACTCTTTTGTCGACTTTGAGCTGAAATCAAACGTTCTCGAGCTAGTCGAACCTTGTCTTCGGCCTCTTGAAGTACATCGGGGCCTAAAATCAATCGTTCTCCCACCTCGCTCCAATGAAGAGGTGATCGGCACTTTCTTCCATAAAGAGCCTCGAATGGCGCCATCTTGATACTTGCTTGATAACTATTGTTATAGGCAAACTCGGCCATCGGTAGATATTGATGCCAACCACTTTGATAATCCAAAACACATGCTCTGAGCATGTCCTCCAAGATTTGTATGGTTCGCTCAGACTGCCCATCACTCTGGGGGTGGAAAGCTGTACTGAAATCCAACTGCGTGCCTAGGGCCTCGTGAAGGCTCCTCCAAAAATGAGATGCAAATCTTGGATCTCGATCGGAAACTATAGAAACAGGCACTCCATGCAATCGCACAATCTCATCAAGGTACTTTTGTGCAAGCTTCTCTCTAGACCAAGTAGTATGGATAGGGATAAAATGAGCAGATTTGGTTAACCTATCCACGATCACCCAAATAGCGTCATGCCCAGCCTGAGAGCGAGGCAATCCAACAACAAAATCCATGGTGATCCTCTCCCACTTCCACACGGGAATGGGTAAACTCTGCAACTTGCCTGCGGGAAGTCGGTGCTCGGCTTTCACTTGTTGACATGTCAAGCATTGAGCCACAAATTTTCCAACATCTTTCTTCATGCCGGGCCACCAATAAAGTAACCTTAAGTCCTTGTACATTTTGGTGCCACCTGGGTGAAGAGAATAAGGTGCTCGGTGCGCTTCCTTCAGGATCTCTTCTTTGATCTCCAAATCCGCCGGTACACAAAGTCGACTTCGAAAACGAAGTATGCCATGATCATCCACATGAAACTCACCGGCTCGGCCATCCACAAGTGTAGCCCGAATCTTTTCCAAACTAGGATCTTGGACTTGTTTCATCTTGATCCTTTCCATAAGAGTCGGTTGTAACACCAATGCCATCAATCTCATGGGTGTCTCGGGTGCCACAACTTCCAACTCCAACCGTCTCATATCTTGAAGTAATGGTTGTTGGTAAGTGATCATCATCGCTAAGTTCTCCATCGATTTGCGACTTAGAGCATCTGCCACTACATTTGCTTTCCCAGGATGGTAGAGAATAGTCAAATCATAATCCTTAAGCAGCTCCAACCATCTGCGCTGCCTAAGATTCAACTCCTTCTGAGTAAAGAGGTACTTTAGGCTCTTATGATCAGTATATACCTCACAATGCTCACCATATAAATAGTGTCGCCACAGCTTCAATGCAAATACCACGGCGGCTAACTCCAAATCATGAGTGGGATAGTTTTTCTCGTAGTCCTTTAATTGACGAGAGGCATAAGCAATAACCTTCTCGTTTTGCATCAAAACACACCCTAACCCACTCAAGGAAGCATCACTGTAGATCACGTATCCCGCTCCTACAGTAGGCAAAGCCAATATCGGGGCGGTTGTCAACCGTTCCTTCAATTCCCTGAAGCTTCTCTCACACGCGTCATTCCAAATAAACTTGGTGCCTTTATGTGTTAGTCGCGTGAGGGGAGTAGATAACCTTGCAAACCCCTCAACAAAACGCCGATAGTAGCCGGCTAGACCGATGAAGCTCCGGATCTCGGTGATGTTCGTCGGTCTAGGCCAATCCTTAATTGCCTCAATTTTCTTGGGGTCCACAGCTATTCCTTTATCCGATATTACATGACCCAAGAACGCTACCTCTCGTAGCCAAAACTCACATTTCTTCAACTTGGCGTAAAGCTCTTTCTCCCGAAGTAATTGCAATACTTGCCACAAGTGATCCTCATGTTCTTCATCACTTCGAGAGTACACCAAAATGTCATCGATGAACACCACGACGAATCTATCCAAAAAGGGCTTGAAGACACGGTTCATCAAATCCATAAAAGCTGCCGGGGCATTAGTGAGCCCAAACGGCATAACAGTAAACTCATAGTGTCCATACCGTGTCCTAAAAGCCGTCCTAGGAACATCCTCGGGCTTGATCTTGAGTTGATGATATCCAGACTGAAGGTCAATCTTCGAATACATTCTTGATCCTTGGAGTTGATCAAACAAATCATCAATTCTCGGCAATGGATACTTATTCTTGATTGTGACCTTGTTTAGCTCACGATAGTCCACGCAAAGGCGAAGCGATCCATCCTTTTTCTTGACGAACAAAACTGGTGCTCCCCAAGGTGAAACGCTCGGTCGGATGAAGCCTTTTTCCAACAAGTCTTGAAGCTGTGCCTTGAGCTCTTTTAACTCTGCCGGTGCCATCCTATATGGTGCTTTCGAGATTGGGGTAGTTCCAGGGATCAGATCCACCACAAACTCGATCTCTCTATCCGGAGGCATCCCCGATAGCTCTGCCGGGAACACATTCGCAAACTCTCGCACAACTGGAATATTCTCCACTCTCGGAGTCTCACTGCTACTATCCACAACAGTAGCCAAGTAGGCGACACATCCACTCCTAATCAACTGTTTTGCTCTGGTGGAAGAGATAGTCATCGCAAACAGCGAACTCTTGCAGCCTCTGAACACAATTTCCTCTTATCCCGGTTCTCGAAACGTCACGAGTCGATTCTCACAATCAATGGTAGCATGATATCTTGTGAGCCAATCCATGCCCAAAACCACATCAAATTCTCCAAGTCGATGGAGGGCCAACAAATTTGCCGGCAAAATCCAATCCCCAATCCTAACAGGACAGCTAGGGTGAAAACTCCCGAATCTCCAAGGTATGATCGGGAACTAAAACTCGTCGTCCCTCACAACGTGCGGAATACAGTTAAGTAGCCGAGTAAATTCCCTCTCGTGCTCCGCCACGGTTTTGTCTCCTTGCCTCAAGGTGCGGAGGTCTCTTTCCATTTGCCTTTTTGCGCTCGCCGGAAAATACTTCATTGCGAGCATCTTCTTGAATCGCGGTCATGTAATTGCCGCCAAATCGGTCGTGGGGTCATCCCGAATGTCCGTCCACCACTGGTAAGCATCGCCCTCAAGATGGTGCGTTGCCAACCACACCCGGTCTCCCTCCGCTACGAAGGTATCGTGGAAAAGTTTTTCCATGTGTAGAATCCACTTCTCAAAAACCCAATAGTCGGGTTTCTCTCCATCATATGACCGAGGCTTGGATTCCCGGAATTCCCTCAAACGAGCCATGAGTCGGTCCCGCTCTTCTCCTGCTACCATCATCGGTAAAACCGTCCTCGCCGGTGGAGTCTGAACTGGCGGTGGCATCACAACCTCTTCCCGGCGCCCAGCACTCGGGTGTGATGTGAAGACTCGGGCACCTCAGGTCGAGGTGCATCGGTCACTCCACCCATGTGCTCCTGTGGTTGCACTGGTGGGTGCGAAGGGTCTTGAGCTCCCCTTGCCACCAACTGCTGGGTCAAAAGAGCCTCCAATCTCTGCATCCTTGCATCCTGCCGACGCGAAGCCTCAGCCTGCTCTCGCGCCGCAGCCGACTGCCGCTCCACTACATCAGCTAGCATAGCCAACTGCTCTCTCAAATCTCGGACCTCACTGGATCCGGAAGTAGCGGATGTCTCCGCATCGGCCTCGTCGGCCGTCATGGAGCGAGTCGTAGGCATCACAAACTGTAACAGGCATAAAATGCGTAGGTTAGGATAACCAACGCGAAACGCATCCCCACTCAAAACAAATCCCAATCATGCGAAAGCAAATGAAGCATGCCACAATTATTTCCCGATGTCAGGTTGTCGGCCGCCAACCAGACCTTCCAAGGAAATAGAAGGTGCAATTACTTCGATCAACTCCAACTCTTATGAAGTTATAGTATTGACCCAATCAGGTTACTTTCGCCAAGTAATCATATAAGACCCCGTCTCTCACGTTCTAAATCCTTATAGTCCAACCAGCCTAAGGTTTGCTAGGTCCACTAAGACTTAACCCTAGGCTCTGATACCAAAATAATCTGTCACGCCCCAGGCCCCAGCGGAAGCCTACCCGGCACGTGCACAGACCCGCCGTGTGCACAAGGTACCCCCCGGTACACACAAGGCGTCTACAACAACCAAGCTGAAAGGAAGCAATATACACATCCTACTAGTAATCAGAGCACAACAGAACTAATCTATACATCAAAGAGGAAAAAAAAAATAACAACTATCATACAAGAAGTTAAAATCCAATATACAAATTTGGTCCCCTCAAATGCAACTTATTAAAATACACGGGTGGTTTCTATGCCAAAACACACTGACACCTCTCCAAGAAAAACAAAAGAAAAGGTGCCCCGCAACCACCTCGAGTGGTGCGACGGGGATTTGCTAACTATGCGATAACCCCTTGCCACGGTCCCGAGCCCCTCCCGCTGCGGATGGCTCTGCAAAACAACAACCCAAATGGGGTGAGAACTATTAATCAATAGTTCCCAGTGGGTAAGCCGCCGAGAGGAGCGAAATACACCACTAGGTCAACTGAGGCATAAGATAGTAAACTGCTGAAATGAAATGCAGAAAATAAACAACTGAAGTAAAGTAAAGTACTCTACTACTATCATGCCTCTATGCTCATGTACAAGGTGATGATGATATGAATCTATCATGCTATCATAATGTCCAACTACAATGAGTAGTATTACTTATGTGGTGTCCAATGTCAAGTTTGCTATCATGTATGTCCAACTACCATTAATGTATCATCTATGTGATATTCACTGTTAAGTTTGGTTAACTTAATCCTTTTCTCTTGAAGACTTTCATTGAGTCTAAGCTTGAGCCACGCCTCATGGTCCCGTGGTGGCACCCCCCAAGGAGCTATGCCAAACCAACGGCGTCCCAATCGGCACCCAATCCCGCACGGCGATCATAATGTCGCAAATGGCCAACTCCGGAGTGCCGGCTTGGAGGGAGCGACCCTACCAAGCATGTGCGAAAGAGCATAAACGGCAAGCAAGCAAGTCTCGATCATCGTGTCTGAAACACGGAATAGCAATCATCGTGTCTGAAACACGGAATAGCAATCATCGTGTCTGAAACACGGAATAGCAATCATCGTGTCTGAAACACGGAATAGCAATCATCGTGTCTGAAACACGGAATAGCAATCATCGTGTCTGAAACACGGAATAGCAATCATCGTGTCTGAAACACGGAATAGCAATCATCGACCTTTAGGTCGGGGTATAGTATCTCAAGTGTCAATGTTTCATATACAATATTAACATTATCTTGCATAATGAAAGAGTAAAACATTTACGAGTTGTCCTCATGTCTCAAACATGGAATCTGACTATTTCATCTTGATTGTACAAGTTTAGAAGTTTTCTACTTGTATCTCACAACACTAGATGGCCCTAATGTCATAATGTCCAATTACACATGATCAAGTGTTTAACATGTCCCAAAAATTCTATAACAGGTATAGTTGTTCTATATTCATATCCAAACGCTTAAGTTCACGAAAATTCCTATTCAATCCCCCCTTAAAGTGCCCATGCACCTACAATGTTTACCTCTACTACATAGAGTATGAAATTTTCTACACATGAAGGGGTTCAAATGCATGATCATAAATCATGATAAATCAAACGATGCATGTTTAGTATAACAATGATGCCCTAAAAGTCTATAGAAGACATAGGGGGAGTTCACCCATTTCGGTGAGGTCAGACCCACCGGAAAGTTGCCAAATCCTTATGAAGGATCCTTACCAAGAAGCCCACACTTCCTCTTATGCCCTAAGAGAAGTTTCCAAAGGGTTAAAACATCACAAAACCCTAATCACAAAATCCCTTAAAATTATAAGGAAAATAGGTGGAAAAATACCTTGGGTTGAGAAATCTTGCTAATTCTTGAAATCCAAACAAGAAAAGTTCAAAACCAACCCGCAAGAGTGTTCTACACCCATCAATTCCACCCCAAAAGCTATGGGTCAAAAAGCCCTAAAGTAAACCCTAGTTTTCCAAAAGCTAGGTTTTCCTTCAAAAATCCCAAACGAAATGAAAAAGAAGTATTCTAAACCTCTTTGAGCTTGAATCCCACCTTGGAAAAGCAAAGGATAGGCACAAAAGCTCCAAACTTCCTTCTTCTCCAAGTGCTAGCCTTCCTCCAAGTTCTTGTAGCAAGCTTCAATGGCGGAGAAGGGGAGGTTGAAGAAGAATCCAAGTAGAGGGATGGGTTGGAGAAGAAAATCCAAGGTTTCTCTCCCTCTCTCTCTCTCTCTCTAGCACTTTCTCTTACTCTCTCCAAATGAGAGGAAAAGAGGAGATGAAGAGGGTTAAAAGCCCTAATGTAACAAAATCCCAAAAGACCCCTGCAAGAAATGTTATTACATTTCTTACTGGGCTGTCCCGACCCGCACGATCCGGATCGCCCCTAACCGATCCGGATCCCGAACGTGGAATCTCCATTTTCGCGCGGACGATCCGGATCGCCCCTATCCGATCCGGATCCCGAACATGGAATTTCCAGTTTCGCGCGGACGATCCGGATCACCCCTATCCGATCCGGATCCCGAAGCCAAGAACCCCAAAAACCAAGATTTTCGAAAATTTCCGATTTACGCCCAAACTCTTCGGAAACCTTCTAGAACCTTCCGGAAGCTTACTAACACATTCTAAGGGTATCATTCAACCCTCCACACACTCGAACTTCGCAATTTGATAAAGTTCAGTGTACTACAGCACCCCCGCTGCGCACCTGGACCTAAAGAAAGTCCGCAAGGATATCCATGATCAGAAACACACACTAACATCTTAACTCGGAAAGACCCCATTTTAAACTTTTGACGGAAAAAGACCCGGCACCGTCCGGTTTGCCGAAACCGGAACCTCCGCACCGCCGTCGCCGCCCGTCGGAGCCCCGCGCGGCTCGAACACGCGCGGCGTGGCTCCGCGGGCGGCGCCCGCGCGGGTGGGGCCCCGCGCGGCGCCCGTGCGGGTTGGCCGCGCGGCGCCCCGCGCGGGCAGCGGGCCGGCGCGGTGCCCGCGCGGGGTCGGGTGCGAGCCCGCGCGGCGCCCGCGAGGCGCCGGCGCGGGTGCCCCGCGCGGCGCCCGCACGGGGGTTGCCCCGCGCGGCGCCCGTGCGGGGTTGCCCGCGCGGCGTCCCGCGCGGGCAGCGGGCCCGCGCGGCGCCCGCGCGGGGTCGGGTGCGGGCCCGCGAGGCGCCCGCGCGGGTGCCCGGCGCGGCGCCCGCGCGGTTGCGGGCCCGCGCGGGTGTCGCCCGCGCGGCGCCCACGCGGGTGCGACCCGCGCGGTGCCCGCGCGGTCCCGTCGCCGCTTGCGGCGGCTTCCGGCCGTCCGCGGCTCTCCTCCGCGCGATGCCCTAGCGGCACCGCGCGTCTCCGCCGTCCGTTCCGTGCCCTAGCATGATGACGATGACGGCGACGGTAACGGGGATGGCGGAGAACCCAAGAACTTGACAAAAGGGGCGACGGGAAAATCCCAAAAAACTTCTAAAATTATTTTACTCACCGAAAATCGTCGGGAAGGTCGCCCGGTCGTGTTTTTGCCTTCGGATCGGTGTTTGGGACGATCGGGCTCCTTCTCTTTTTCCTTCTCCTTCCTTCGGCTAGGGTTCCGTCTTTTTCCTTTTTCCCTTTTTCTTTCTCTTCTCTCCGGTTAGGGTTTTTAATTTCTTTTCTTATCTTTCGGATAACGGGGATTGTTTAAATACCCCCTTTTATTTAATTATTTATTTTATTATACAATACGTAGAAAGGAAAAATCCGTAAACATCCGGGTTTATTAAATATCCGATCTACGTGATAAAATTCCCACCTTTTAAATCCTGGCCACCGATTATTTAATCCCCTTCATTAAATAATCTCGGGAATAAATTCCCAATTTTAAATACACGTACAATTAATTTCCCCCTTTTATTCGTACGTAAGAGAATTCAAATTTCCGTCAACGGATAATTAATTACTTAATTAATTAATTATCCCCTACGAGATAACCCACCTTATCTCCTACGGGTGCAAGATATTTTGCACGGATTCCGATGCGTGACTAATCCCCGCGTCACTAAGGATCCCGTTCCGGGAGATCCCGACATCGGATTTCGAATCCGATCGCACCGTCGGTCATCATTTTCCGCGCTCTATCGCAGAAAAATACACGCACCCCGCCCCGTCCGACCTTTGAAAATTAAAAAATTTTATTTCGCTTAAGGCTTAAGCAATTACATGTGAGTTCAAAAATACCCCTAAGGGTCGGATCACTACAGTGCTAGGTCAAGTCCAGATATAACAATAACAATATATGGTGGAGGAATAATAACATCACATGCTCAACTGTATATACCAGAACCTGAAATCATACTTTCTAACATGTTATACGGGGAATAGTGGAACATAAAATCCCTACACCGCTAGACTTAAAGTGCAGATCGCAAATCTTGAAGACGAAACCACCCACCTGATCCGTCGAACTGTCAAAAGTCCTACAGCTGATAATACCAAAAATAGCAGCTACACAGAGTCTGACAGGTCCAGCACAGTCCTCACTGCTCCTGGGTACAAAACCGAGCTGTTGTTACACAAACATTCCTCCAAAACTGCCAGATTTATCAGACAGTAATTCAGCTGCGAAGAAGGGCAAAAATCACCTACTGAATGTCCTCAGAAAAATCCGAATAAAATATCCCTGCGATCTACGCATCGGTAGCTTCGAAACGACTACCTGCACGTCCAATTCCGAGTTTTTTTCACTGAGATATAAATCCGGCAAGAAAATCACCTCATTCATAACTGTACAAATTTCCGCAGATAAAACTCGGAAAGGAAAATGATTCTCACCTTCGAAGCAACCTCAGAAAATTCTGAGAAAAATCCAGGAGATTCCTCGCGAAAGTAGATGAATTTAGCCTTTTGAATCACCTCGATCCGATGTCGGTACGCGAAGATATGGCCGAAACACTGCGGCGCTGTCCAAAAATCTGCGAAGAAAAAGAGGCAACAGAAAGCTCAAATATCTCCAAAATCCGAAAAGAATCTGAGGAAACTCTGAACATCAAAGTTAAAGTCCTACCTGTCGTGAGTCCAACGGCGCAAAAATCGTAGAAATTGGGTGTCGGATAAAGCCGGGAGAGTCTGTGCACCGAGAAGATACAAAACGGGTCGATGAAGAACAATATCACGTCGCGCCGGAAAATGGCCAACCTCGGGATTCGTGCACAGAGAAATTCCGGCGAGCCACCGTCGGGTCCAGCTCCGGCAGAGGCACAAACTTCCTTAAGGGTCCACAGTGAAATTCAAATGCTAGAAGAGGTAAACCAGGGATTTACATCGGTTTCAATAGCCTTAAAAAAGGCTAACGGGTCGGGTTTTGGGGCCCAAAAACCCGGGATCCAACCCGGCGAGGCCCGGGTTGGACGGTTTCCCGTCCGACGCGCCCGGGCGTCCGCCACGTACCCCCAAAACAGGGGACAGCCGCGCAGTGGCCTCCGCGCGCGCCACGTGCACCCTCCCGCGGGCGGGAGAGAGGCGGGGCGGGGCGCTGGCGGAGCGACGCGTGGCGCACTCGAGTGCGCTGCGCCACGCGTCGGCCGCTGCGCTGCCCCGTGCAATGCCGCAGGGCCCGTGGACCGCGACCACACGAACCCTCCAATGGCCGCCTGCCACGTGCCGTACACCCGGTCCACCAAGCCGCGCCCAACCTTCCCTGAACCGCGCCGCGTGCGCCCGCCAATGCGGGAACGCCACGTGGCCCAGGCGCGGTCCATGCGCCAGCGCGCATTCTCCGTGGACCGAGCGACGCAAACCGGCCCAATCACGGCCCGCCACGTGTCCCCGGCCGGTCTATGGTCTCCCCCGTGCACCGAAAAACCCCGAAAACTTCCGGTAGCCCGTTTTTGGTCATCCGGACTCCAAATTTAACAAGCAAATAGCCGTTATCAAGTGTTTTTCCGTGCTGAATCCAATTCCAACCTCTGTTTGGCCAAAATCCTTCCAGAAATTTCGGCAAACACAGCCGAAGGCCAATACAGCAAAAGATACCTCACAAGGTCCATCAGGGGCACCTCCTTGATGCACTATGGGCCAGATACACCAATAATAGGTGTTCTAAACTGTGGATTCAGCAGGAAAGCTGCAAGGGGTTTACGGTCTCCACATCCTCCCCCACTAAAAGGGAGTTTCGTTCTCGAAACAAAGAAAAGCAGACCTGCGAACCTCAATCAGGAATCTCGAATAGAGAAGGGTAGGTATCCCGCATCACCGTCTCCAGCTCCCATGTAGCCTCTCGCTCCCCATGGTTGCTCCACTGGATCTTCACAAATGGAATGGCCCGGTTGCACAATTCTCTTACCTCACGAGTCAGAATTCGCAACGGGCGCTCCTCATAACCAAGATCCTCGCCAATCTCTAAAGAAGTGAAGTCGATAACATGCGAAGGGTCCAAGACGTATCTCCTCAGAGCTGAGACGTGAAAAACACCATGGACTCCGGCCAGGCGCGGTGGAAGTGCAACTCTATAGGCTACAGGGCCAATCCTCTCCAATACCTCGAAGGGTCCAATAAAGCGGGGACTAAGCTTTCCCCAAACTCCAAATCTCTTGACCCCTTTCGAAGGCGAGACCTTCAAAAAGACATGATCCCCAGTCTGGAACTCAAGGTCTCGCCGCCGAGTATCAGTGTAGCTCCTCTGACGACTCTGGGCTGTCTCAAGATGTCGGCGACTAATCTGACTTTCTCCTCTGCCTCCAACAGTAAGTCTGGTCCCAAAGTCCTCCTCTCACCCACGTCACTCCAATATAAGGGCGACCGACACTTGCGTCCATACAACGCCTCAAACGGAGCCATCTGGATGCTCGCTTGATAGCTGTTGTTGTACGCAAACTCAACCAATGCTAAGTGCCGGTACCACTCTCCCCCGAAATCCATAACGCACGCTCTAAGCATATCCTCCAGAGTCTGTATGGTGCGCTCAGACTGTCCATCGGTCTGTGGGTGAAATGCCGTGCTAAAATGGAGCTGGGTCCCCAAAGCTGACTGTAGACTCGTCCAAAAATGCGACACAAACCTCGGGTCCCTATTTGATACGATCGAGGCGGGTATACCGTGCAACCTCACCACCTCATCCAAATATAACTGTGCAAAACGGTCCAACGACCAGGTCATCTGAACAGGCAAAAAGTGAGCAGACTTGGTGAGTCTATCCACGATAACCCAAATCGCGTCGGCTCCACTCTGCGCCCTCGGTAGTCCAACTACAAAGTCCATGGTGATGTGGTCCCACTTCCACTCGGGAATTGGAAGACTTTGCAACTTGCCAGCAGGAACTCGATGCTCTGCTTTCACTTGCTGACAAGTTAAACATTGAGCCACAAATCTTCCAATATCCCGCTTCATTCTAGACCACCAAAAGTGTGCCTTGAGGTCCCTATACATCTTAGTACCCCCAGGGTGGACGGTATAAGGTGTATAGTGGGCCTCTCTCAAAATCTGGTCCCTGATCTCTGGATCTGTAGGCACACACACTCGGTCCCTGTACCGCAGTACTCCCGAGCTATCCACTGAAAAATTCCCTGTCTGATCCGCCTGAATCTGCGATCTGATCCTCGTCAAGTAGGGGTCCTCACTCTGTGTCTCACACCAATCCTGTCCAACAGAGTGGGCTGCAAGACCATGGACAAGAGTCTAGGAGAGACCCCAGGGGATACTACCTCAATCTGTAGACGCCTCATCTGCTCCACAAGTGGTGCCTGCTGGGTGATCAACATGCTCAAACTCTGTGCCGATCTCCTACTCAAAGCATCTGCTACCACATTGGCCTTGCCGGGATGATAAAGGATACTCAAATCATAATCCTTTAAAAGCTCCAACCACCGGCGTTGCCGCAAGTTCAGCTCCTTTTGAGTAAATAAATACTTTAAGCTCTTGTGGTCTGTATAAATCTCACAGTGCTCCCCGTAGAGATAATGTCGCCATAACTTCAGGGCGAACACCACAGCCGCAAGTTCCAAATCATGAGTAGGGTAATTCTTCTCATAATCCTTTAATTGCCGTGAAGCATAAGCAATTATCCTACCATGCTGCATCAGGACACAACCCAAGCCACTGTGTGAGGCGTCACTATAGATCACGAATCCGTCGCCCATCACTGGTAGTGCTAGAACTGGTGCCGAAATCAATCTCCTCCTAAGCTCCTCAAAGCTCTCTTGGCACCGCTCAGACCAAATAAACTTCACCCCCTTTCTAGTCAAACTGGTCAGGGGAGTAGAGAGCTTCGCAAAGCCCTCTACAAATCGACGGTAGTAACCTGCTAATCCAAGGAAGCTACGGACCTCAGTAACCGTCGTCGGTCTAGGCCAATCCCGAACTGCATCAATCTTCGTCGGGGTCCACTGCCACTCCTGCGGCTGATATAACGTGGCCTAGAAAAGCAACCTCCCGAAGCCAAAATTCACACTTTTTAAGCTTGGCATACACTTCTTCTCTCGCAGAAGCTGTAGCACAATCCTCAAGTGCTCCTCATGCTCTAGTCACAAAGGGAGTAAATCAGAATGTCGTCAATGAACACAACGACAAACCGATCCAAGTACGGCTGAAATACCCGGTTCATTAAATCCATAAATGCAGTAGGGGCATTAGTTAGTCCAAAAGGCATAACTGTAAACTCATAATGCCCATACCGGGTTCTAAAAGCCGTCTTGGGGACATCCTCGGCCCTCACCCTCAACTGGTGGTAACCTGACTGGAGGTCAATCTTTGAGAACACTGTTGCACCCTGCAACTGATCAAACAGATCATCTATCCGTGGTAGTGGGTACTTGTTCCGAATGGTCACTTTATTTAGCTCTCGGTAGTCCACGCACAAGCGAAGTGATCCATCCTTCTTCTTCACGAATAAAACTGGCGCTCCCCATAGAGATACACTGGGTCTCACAAAGCCCACATCCACCAAATCCTGCAACAGAGCCTTCAATTCCCTCAGTTCAGCTGGGGCTATCCTATAAGGTGCCTTTGAGATTGGTGCGGTCCCTGGAACCACATCAATCACAAACTCAACCTCCCTCTCCGGCGGCAAAGTCGTTAGCTCAGAGGGAAACACATCTGGGAACTCGCGGACGATAGGGATATCCTCGAGTCCCGGTGCCGCCGTAGGCACCTCCACAACCGTCGCCAAAAAGCAATGCAGCCCCTACTCATCATCCGCCGAGCCCTCGATGACGAGATAGTCATCGCAAACAAGGTACTCTGACAGCCTCTAAAAACAAACTCCTCCTGCCCAGGCTCACGAAGAGTCACAGTCCTCTCTCTGCAGTCTATAGTGGCGCAGTAATGAGACAACCAGTCCATGCCAAGTACAACATCGAAATCCCGGAGCTGCCGCAAGACAAGCAAGTCCGCCTGCAGAATCCAGGGTCCCAACTGTACAGGGCAATCCCTACAGTACTCCTCGACATGCAAGACATGGTCTGGAATCTGAACCTCTAATGCATGCGATAAAGACACTACCTCTATACCATGTAGGGATGCAAAAGCTCCACTAATGAATGAATGCGATGCGCCAATATCAAAAAGTGCTCGAGTATGAACTGCAGAAATCAAAATGATACCTGCGACGACATGATCCGCGGCTGTAGTATCCTCCACCTGTGCTGCATAAACTCGTCCACTCGGTGCTGGTGGTCGTCGATCTGGCTGTCGAGAGGAAGATGAAGCATGATCAGGCCTACCATAGGCCACCGAAGGCCCTGCTGACTGGTACGGAACAGTAGGTGCCGAAGCCGAGGAAGGAGCTGGAGGACCTGCTCTGGGGCACGATCTCTGATAGTGACCAGTCTGTCCACAACGGAAGCAACGACCCTGACTCTGGGAACACTGAGTCGATAAGTGCGGCCCTCCACAAATGACACATCGGTCTGGTCGTGGCTGTCGTCGTGGCTGCTGCTGCTGCTGGGACTGCTGCTGCTGAGAAGACTGCTGCCGAGATGGTCGACGCTGCTGCTGCCACGGACGGGGTGCTCCTGATCTCTGGCGCCCCTGATACCCACGATCCTGAGAATGAGGTCGTGGAGGTCTCGGGGGTTCCTACCCACTCGACTGCCCCTCATCCACTGGTGCTGGGCGCTTTGCCCCCGGAGTCACTGCTGGGGCTGGCGCCACCTCCGCCATCACTGTCTCTCCAGACTCGACATATAACGCCTGCTCCATCGAGGCCTCTAGAGTCTGCAATCTGCTGGAGCGAACATGCTGATAAATATCCCGACGCAATCCTCGCTCAAACATGTAAATCTGATGAGCCTCATCCCTGGCCACGTGAGGCATACTAGCCAACAGCTGGTTGAATTCAGCTATGTACACCTGCACGGGCCGATCTCCCTGACGAAGAGTCCTCAGCTGCTCCTCCAGTCTCTGTCGGACACTCTCAGGGAAGAAAGCTCCCAAAAGAAGGCTGCGAAACTCCGTCCATGAGAGAAGCTGCGTCCCCGGCGGCCCAGCCGGTCGCACACGCCGCCACCACGCCTCGGCGTTGCCCTCCAAGAAATGAGAAGCCAAGAGAACCCGGAAACAATCCTCGATAAATAAACTCTCAAAATGACGCTCCATGGCCGTGACCCAAGTCTCGGCCACCCACGGCTCAGCTCCCATACCAGAAAAACGGGGTGGGTCAAACTGGCGAAACCTCATCAGCAAATCTACCACCACCCGCTGCTCAGCTGAAGTCAGAGATCCCGTCACCCCCGACGGTGGTCTGCAAGGAACCGGCTCCTCAGGAACTACTGGTGCTGGAGGAACAATAGGGGGCACCACAACTGGGGGAGAAGGTACAGGCGCACTATCACGGGGTGCTACCCCTGGCTGCGACCTCTGCTCTAACAAAGCCATCATCCTGCCCAAGGCCTCCTCCTGACGGCGAGAGGTCTCCTCCTGACGCTGGACAACCTCTGACATCTGTGCCATCTGGGCTCGGAGCTCCTGTACCTCATCCTGATGTCCCGGTCCTGAGTCCTCCTGCTCAGGCACCGAGGAAGAAGGCTGCGAACGCGTAGACATCCCGCGTCGCGGAGGCATCACTCCCCTGAGGAGAAAGAAAAGAACAGTCAGAGCCTCCAACAAAACACGACCCAATCTCGCGAAAGTCCACAGGCATATCCCCCTTCCGAATAGCACTATGTTGTCTGCAGCCAACATAGTCGCCACCTAAGGAAGATATGTCAATCTCTCACCCCATCCACTGGGAGAGTAAAAAAACCCAATCAAGACTCTCGCAACAGAGTTACGACTCTCACGTAAGTCATCCTAGGGTCCAACCACAAGCCTAGGGTTTCTAAGTCCTCACTGACCTACATCCTAGGCTCTGATACCACTCTAATCTGTCACGCCCCGGGTCGAACTGCGACCCGGACTCGCCAACAGATCCGCCGCCCATACGGGAAGCCCCGTATGAACGTAGCATCTAACCTGCAAAAGATCATCTATACTATATATTGGGTTATAAGTAATTGGATCTAAATAGGGGAAAAAAACACCTAGAGGGGGGTGAATAGGTGTAAACAATAAACACTCAAAAATCGTTGCGCTATAAAACCCAATGCGGAAAAATAAATGAACACGCAAGATTTTTACGTGGAAAAACTCCAAACCGGAGTAAAAAACCACGGGACCGATAACACGGCGAAATCCACTAGAATTGAAACACGTACAAGGTGATATAACGTACTCACAGACGACTCAACCTCTTACCATACGCTCCTAGTAGATCTTCTCCGCTCGCTCCACGACGCTTCTCGAATCCACGATCCACGCCCAACGCTGAGTCCACAGCGTCCAACGTCGAGTCCACGACGTCCGACCGAATCCACGGTCTTCACCCAATACACGCTTCGAATCCACGAACGTAGTTGCACCTTGAATCCACAAGGCCACGCGAGTCCACGCGCCGATTTAGGGTAAATCGTTGTTTGTTTTGGGTGGTGATGATCCGCCGAATACTTAGATTAGAAATAGATCGGAAATACCATCTAAGTATTCATTGATTTGATTCTACTCAAAATGTGAGTATGGAAAACCTAGAATCAAATCAATCAATATAGATGAAGAAACATAGAATAAATCTATTGATTTCCTTTCTTCTCTATATGTGGATTTTTTCTTTTCGGCTATCTTTTTCTATTTGTGCCGATCAATGTGGATGCCCTAGAAAATGAATATAGGGCCTATTTATAGGTTAGAAACCATTGGAAGAAGATAGGGATCAAAAACTGCCTTTTCTGGAGATTTTACGACGGCGATCCGGATTGGAATTGGACGATCCGGATCGCAGAAGCAAGAAAGACGATTTCCAGAAAAATGCCTGTTCGGGATCCGGATCGAAGTCCCCGATCCGGATCGTTCATACAGTTTCACCAAACATCACGTTCGGGATCCGGATTGCAATTCCTGATCCGGATCGTGCAAGTGAAAAGGTAAAACCAGTGTTCGGGATCCGGATCATGAAATGCTGCGATCCGGATTGAAACAGTGTATGAACGAACACCCTTCGGGATCCGGATTGCCGAGCACGATCCGGATCCTGAACATGTCCCATGTCCAGTTTTTGATGATTATGCAATAAAACATTCTTCCAGGTGTTTCTACACTATAAGAAGTATTCGGATCACCAAAAATCTTTAGTTAAACATACCTGATCCTTTTGAATTCTTCTTTCTTGAGATTGAGGTATATGATCCAAAGTTCTTTCATCTTCAATCTTCAAGACTTAATACTTTCACGAAATACGCCAACTCAAATTCCGTAACAATCTCCCCCTTTGGCGGTTTCGTGACAAAACACAAATCCACAAAAGAAAATTCAAAAAGATATTTTTGTTGCTATCACCATACAACAAAAATTTACAATGGAGATCCAGAAAATTAAAAACATGAGATAAACTCCTAAAACAGACTCTAGACTTAGACATCTGTACTCTCTGCACACAGAAAGCATTCTTGACAAACAAAATCGTTAGATACCTCAAGAATTGAAACATACAAAACCAAGTACAGAGATAGAGTTTATTCTCATCATGACATTTGAAGAATTCAGATATGTAAGAGAATCATAGTTAAAAACCAACATATCTTCTAAGCATTCAAAACCAAATGTCACAAACTGTTAGTCCAACATCAACTTGTTAGTCATATTACATGCCCAAATAGTTAGTCGAATAGTTAGTAGGGACATGCAACCAATCACAAAAGAAAAACCAAACCAAAGTTGAAGTTGAGATCATACTTACCTTGATATTCACAATGTTGTTCATACATTTTCGTCATTGTTCAAGTTCATTGTCCAAGTTCTCTCTAAACTCTCTCCCCCTTTTTGTCACAAATAAAGCCAAAACGTAGCAAAAGCTACAAAATGTAAGGAGAGTTAAAAAGTTCTATTAATATGCACAATCTGAGAACTAAACTACAAGTTAGAACAAAAACTAAGTCCTAAAAATCCTGCACAAAAAGAAAAGAGAAAGATAAATCAGTCAAAAAGTGATCATTCATCAGAATCCGAGTCTTCAGAGCTTGTGCAACCCATTTTATAGAACATCTTCTTTACCCGCTTGGTCATTGAATTGACCCTTTTGGTTATGGTAATATGAGCTGCTGTGACGATTTCAAGCTCATTCGAAATTCTTTGTTGCTCCCTCAAAATTTGTTCTTGCTTAACAGATAGTCGCTGTTGTTCCTTGATAATTGATGTTAGTGATGCTTCATCATCTGTGCCAGGTGCTTGTCGAGATGGTGATGCAGCAGTGCTTGTACCGGGCTTCGTTCCAGATGCAGGAGCTGGAGTGACATGTGGCAACTTATGGAGGGATTTGACAATGGTAGACTCATCTATCATGCTCAGACATTGATGATAAGTTGTCGAAGTAATGTCAACCTGAAATTTCTTTAAAATCCTCATTATAATCAATGGAAATGGAATTCTCTCAGTGGGATGAGGATGCTCAACATATCGCGCCATTCTATTCCAGATAATGTACGGAATGTTGATATTCAATGCCTTTGCCTCTGATGGATGTCCTATGAGATACAAAAACAACAACCGATCCCATCTCACAACCTTCGTCTGCATATTTGGAAGTATATTGTAACATGTGATGAAGTTTAAGAAGCGATACTCAAGACGAAGTTCTTTAGATCGAACAGATTTTTCGGTTGATTGTGTTCCCTCGAGACAAATTCCCTCTATAACTTTTCGCCATAATGTGTTTGTCAAATTTACCCCCTTCAAGTAGTGAACTCCTGTCTTGCTGGCTTCCATTCCCAAAACCTCGCCAATCAATTGTGGAGTAATCTTAAACCTTGTGCCTTGGATATTCGTGTAGAACTCCATAGGACCGTTCTCAAACTCTCGAAGATGCCGTGCATTAGTATAGAAGGTCCTCACATGATGCAAACAGTAGCCAAGGGTTTCTGGGAAACGACATACTTGAATAAGGTTTGCTTGTTCAATCAAAACACCAAATTCAGGGGAGTGACCTAGTAGAGCCTCAATGTTAACGTGCCTTTCGCCAATGCATTCGCGATGTGCAAAAGCTCTAAGACGATCATTGTTAACGAATACTTCTTCAACACGTGGCGGAGAGTCAGGAGCTATTGGCGTGTCAACATTAGTGTCTCGTCTTAGTCCAAAACGTCGAGCAAGTCGTTTCCGTTTCACAGAGATAGTTGGTGCAGACATAGGAGCTTTCCCTGTGTCCAAGGATGCCTTTCCTTTTGAACTACCAGATGCCTTTTGTTCAGGCAAAGAATCATCATCATCATCTGTCAATGCAGCCCAATCTACCTCATTACAATTCACTTCTGTGTCACTGACCTCAACAAACTCACCCTTTTGTTGTGTTTTCTTAGCTCGCTTTAATTTGTTCGTGGCTCGAGTATGTACCATAGCAACCAGGAGAATAATGATCCAAGAGAATGCCATTGAACAGTGGTGAGTTTAAAAGGTGTCCTGTGAAAACCAACTCAAGAACACATGAAAAATCGTCAATTTTGAAAAATTTGAAACATTGTACCTAGACAATCATAATCATGTAGAGAAGCTAAGAATCAAATTAGTTTTGCAAAAAGAATTTTAAAAATAGATCAATCCATGATTTACAAAAATTCCTCTTTTATGCCCTAAAACCGAATTTTTAGAAATCGAAGCCTAAAAACTCGTTAATCAGGTAAAAACCCAGCATAAAAGCAAAACTAATCGACCCAGAGTTCTTATTTCAAAAGAAATTTGATCAAAAACCATTCACAAACGAAAAAGATCCATGATTTCTACTCACGTTTGATGAAAAAATATAAAAACTGTGAAAAACCGAGATTTGATCAACAAAACTTACTTGAATTGAAGAACTTTGAGTTTGGAAGCTCCAAGATGCAAGAAATCTAGAGAGAGAAGCTCTAGAGACTTGAGAACAAAAGATTAGGGTAAAAGAAATCAAATCCTCTTTGTTCTTATAAAAACCCTAGCCGTGATCCGGATCGGATCGAGAATGTGATCCGGATCGGCTACCCGCAGGAAGAATCCTGCGTTCGGGATCCGGATCACTTACTCCGATCCGGATCGGCTTCAACTTTTTCTCCAGAAAATTTTAGAAAAATTCCATAAAATCCAGAAAAAGTATGTAAGCACTTTAGCATATCAACTTTAAACAAAAATCATCGTTTCATACAACAAGAAATAGATTATGCAAAATCTATCAAAAATACTCAAAAATGAAACGAAAATTTACGAAAATTAAAACACTTAAAGTTGAACAACTTCAATCACATCTATCCTGATCTTATGTGTAATGCCTTTATCAAATCATCAATTTTGGTAAAGAAAATGAAATACCAAGATCAATAGATGTTTGAAATCCCAGATAAGTTAGATAATATATCTAGACAATCTGTTGAAGGAGTGGCTCTTTGAGCATCTTTTATCAAAAATCCCACCTTATACCAACCATGAAATACGACTGAGTCAAGTATTTCAATATGCATTTCATCAATATTTTTAAAACAAAAATTTGCTTTGCATTCATGGAGTATCTTTTCTTTCTTTCATTTTCTCCATGTGGTGGTAGTTTTCACACTCCTCATTGGGATGTAACTCTTTCCACATCTTTTGAGCATTTTTACATTTCATTGACTCCCCCTCAATTGGCTATCAATTATTTAATATATAAGGTATTCAACCAAAAATTGATCTCGCATTCATACTCGACTAAGCAATCAAATATGATAATGACTATACCAAGAGATCATTGAGAGAGAAATTGACTTTGATCACTTAAAAGATGGTTTAATTAACGTAAATGATCATTGCAACATTGAAATATTATGATATCAAAAGCATAATAAATTTCTAAATGCATAAAAGGATGCAATTAAAGTCAATTATGATTTATGCTCAATTAATGTCCTATGTACAAAACATAGATAAAGAACAAAACAAAAACAAAAACAAAACCTAACCTAAGCAAAGGTTTCAAAAAGAGATTATTTCAAGGAAAGCATGCCAATTGCTTTACGCAAGTGAATAAAACGTTTTTGATCCAAAGGTTTTGTTAAGATATCAGCTAATTGATCCTCAGTTGAAATATATGACAGTTGAAGAATATTTGATTCAACTAGCTCTCTAAGAAAATGATATCTAAGTTCAATATGTTTTGTTCTAGAGTGCAACACAGGGTTTTTTGAAATGTTAATAGCACTAGTGTTGTCACATAAAATGGTTACCGAAGTTGCTGAAATCCGGAAATCGCTCAACACGCTTTTCATCCAAATCAATTGGGTTGAACAACTTCCTGCAGAAATGTACTCCGCTTCGGCAGTCGAGAGTGCTATGCAATTCTGCTTTTTACTGTGCCATGCAACAAGGCAATGGCCAAGATAGAAGCATGCACCACTCGTGCTTTTCCGGTCATCCACTGATCCAGCCCAATCGGCATCTGAGTATCCAACAATATCCAAACTTGTTCCCATAGGATACCAAATTCCGAAATTGATTGTACCTTTGATATATCGGATGATCCGTTTCACCGCTTTCAGGTGAACCTCCTTCGGTGCTGATTGATATCTCGCACAAATCCCAACACTGAAGGATATATCCGGGCGACTAGCCGTGAGATATAGTAGACTTCCAATCATACTGCGATACAGTTTCTCGTCTACATTCTCACTATGTGATTCACTTCCAAGTCCCTTATGGCTAGTTCCCATTGGAGTTGGAAAATCCTTAGAATTTTCTAGATCAAACTTTTTGACCAACTCCATTGCATACTTGGATTGACACAAGTGAATACCTTCATCGTTTTGTTTAACTTGTAATCCAAGAAAATAAGTCAATTCGCCCATCATGGACATCTCAAATTCGCTTTCCATGGTCTCCGCGAATTTAGAAGCATCATTATCTCTTGTTGCGCCAAAAACAATGTCATCGACATAGATTTGAGCAACTATGAAATTGTTTTGATAATGCTTCACAAAGAGAGTCCTGTCAGCTCCCCCTCGAGTGTAGCCCTTTTCCAAAAGGTGCTTTGTCAACCTTTCGTACCATGCTCGCGGTGCTTGTTTCAGACCGTAAAGAGCCTTTTTCAGACGAAAAACATGGTTAGGTAGTTTATGATCCACAAAACCTTTCGGTTGAGCCACATAAACTTCCTCATTTAAAAACCCATTTAAAAAGGCGCTCTTAACGTCCATTTGAAATAATTTGATTTTAAAATGACAAGCTATCGCAAATAAGATACGAATGGACTCGAGTCTAGCTACAGGGGCGAAAGTTTCATCAAAGTCTATACCTTCTACTTGAGAGTAGCCTTGAGCAACTAACCTTGCTTTGTTCCTGATGATAGTACCTTCTTCATTTTTCTTGTTCTTGAAGATCCATTTGGTACCTATCACATTGTGTTGCTTCGGAGGCTTCGTTAATTCCCAGACTTTGTTTCGCTCGAATTGATGGAGCTCTTCCTGCATTGCTTTAATCCAGTAGTCATCTTGGAGAGCTTCATCAACATTCTTTGGTTCGATTTGAGATACATAGCATGCAAATCCGCAAACCAATTGTCTCCGTGTTCTAACTCCTTCTTGTGGATCTCCAATGATGTTCGATTCAGGGTGATCCTTGGAGATGCGTAACGTTTGAGGTAGAGGAGTAGACGGAGGTACACGAGATGATTCCTGCACATCAGATGAACTTGAAGAACCGTTAGATGCATCAACATTATTATCGAAAGAATTGTTAGAAGAAGATGCATTAGCAGGTGTATCATCATCAAGAGAGATATCGAGGGTAGATTTTTCAGATTCAAAGTGAAAAGCTTCATCTACCTTAACATTTATCGATTCTACGATCGTCTTAGATTCTAAGTTAAAAACTCGATATGCTCTGCTGTTTGTAGAATAACCTAAGAAAATCCCTTCGTCACTTCGAGAGTCAAATTTTCCAAGATTTTCGCGATCACGTAAAATAAAACACCGACTCCCAAAGATACGAAAATATTTGATGTTAGGTTTTCTACAAAACCAAAGTTCATATGGTGTATTCAATGTCCCCGGGCGCAAATACACGCGATTAATAACATAAACAGCAGTGTTCACCGCTTCAGCCCAAAAATAAAAAGGTAAGTTCCGGCTGTGAAGCATAACACGTGCCATTTCCTGTACGACCCTGTTTTTGCGCTCGACTACACCATTTTGTTGAGGTGTATAAGGTGCAGAGAATTCATGTTTAATGCCGTTAGAAGTGCAAAAATCAATGAATTTGGAATTTATGAATTCCCCACCTCTATCACTTCTAACTCGAGTAATCCTATCATTCTTTTCAATCATAATACGATTGCAGATTTCGAGAAAAGAATCAAAGGTATCAGCTTTTTCTTTTAAAAATGCTACCCAAGTATATCTAGAAAAATCATCAACCAATAAGAAAATATACCATTTACCTCCCAGAGATGGTTGACGAGTTGGCCCCATTAAGTCCATATGCAAAAGTTCCAAAGGCCGTTTTGTACCTATGTGGTTCAAGTTCTTGTGTGCAGTCCTAGACTGTTTTCCCTTTTGGCAACCGCCACACACAATGTTTTGTTCAAAAGAAAGTTTTGGAACCCCCTTGACCACATCTTTGTTCGAAATTCTAGCAAGTTCCTTAAAGTTTATGTGACCTAGCCTTTCATGCCAAAGTGTTTCATTTTTCAAAGATGCTAGGTTACATTTTTCAGAAATCTTATGAGGAACTACATAACAATTGTTTTCTGATCTAACCCCTTTTAAAAAGAAAGCATGGTTCTGTCAGTTACAGTACATTTATCAGATGAAAAATTAACTGAATAACCACTATCACAAAGTTGACTTATGCTTATGAGGTTAGTCTTAAGGCCATGAACAAATAACACATTATTTAGAACCGGGCCATCTGGAATAGCTACCGTTCCCTTTCCAACAATTTTGGAAGACCGACCATCTCCGAAAACAACAAGTCCTCCGGAGTTTTTCTCAAATGTTTGAAAACAGTTTTTGTCACCGGTCATATGACGGGAACACCCGCTATCCAGATACCAAGACGAACTATCATATGCATGCAAGGAAACATTGGTAACAAGACAAGGGAAAATTTCACCTTTGCGCACCCAAACCTTTTTGGAGTGCGTCGGTAATGATCGTGAAGTTGATCTCCTAGGTGAGAGCGTCTTGCTTGAAGAATTGCTGCTCCTTGATGATGTCGTCTTGAGCGGTGACTACCAAGGCTCTTTTCCTTCAATTGAATTGCAGTTGATTTTCGAGGAATAGCCTTTTGGTAGTCATTGCAAGAGGTGCTTGAGGTGTGCGTTTGGCTTCCGTCTTGCAATTTCTCCTTATGTGCCCTGAAATGCCACAACGAAAACATACCTTAGATCTTGACGATCCCGAGGAGGATGAAGTAGGCTTGTTGTCGTTGCTTGTCGTGAATTCCGGTGTCGGAGGAGGAGGTACCGACTGAGGCACAAATACTGTCCCACTCGAACTTGGAATGTCTCCAGTTTGAGTGTATCCGAGGCCGAACTTATTTGTTTGACCAAGACCAAGAAGTCTGTCCAACTTACTCCTTCCAGAAGAAAATCTCTTTAAGTCATCCTTCAGTTGGTGAATGGTCTCCGTCATTTCCAATTTTTCCTGTCGAGCCTCGCCGTTGAGCTTCAAGAAGTAATTCGCTTTGTTCACCATATCCATATAATTCTTCTCGAGTTGCTCATTGGACTCTTGAAGGGAAACATTTGTTTTAATCAGATTATCCCTTTCCACTTCAAGATCGGTTGAGTGAGAGGTTACCCTTTTTACTTCTTCTTCGAGATCCTGCAATCTCCCTTTCAACCCCTTGTTTTGCTTAGCCAGTTTCTTTGAATCCCTCAAAAGTCTGTGGTAGGCTAGAGCAAAATCTTCACCTTCCGAATCATCTGATTCATCGTCCGTTGCAATCTTTTCAACAGTGGAGTTGGACAGTGAGTCGGATGTACTTGCCATTAAGCACATGAAGGGTGAAGAGGTGGACGCGTGGAAAGCTGTCGCGTTGTCTTCTTCATCACTTGACGATGACTCATTTGACGTGGAGTTGTCATCCCAAGTGACGACTTGCATCGCCTTCTTCTTTGCCGGATTCTTGTTGGGACACTCCGTTGCAATGTGGCCGTAGCCTCGACATTTGAAGCACTGTACTTGTCCCTCTGAACTTTTCTTATCCTTTGAGAAGTTCTCTTGCTTTCTTGACTTGTAAGTTGAAGAACCCTTGCCTTTCT
The DNA here is from genome assembly GCA_029168755.2 of Tillandsia fasciculata. NCBI lineage: Eukaryota > Viridiplantae > Streptophyta > Magnoliopsida > Poales > Bromeliaceae > Tillandsia > Tillandsia fasciculata. The sequence goes on along the minus strand of JAQOTM010000414.1, from coordinate 159,785 downwards.
TCGACTTTCCGAAGGATGGAGTTTTGCTTGAATTTCCCCTTCGAAAGTTGCGACGAAACTTCCTGGTCAAGAGAGCGAGCTGCTTCTCAAAGTCCTCCATAGAAAGGTTCTCGTCGTCGTCCGAGGAGGATGAATCCGCGTCTTCTTCTTTAGTTGATTTCAATGCGTAACCTGAAGACTTAGAAGAGGATGCTTTTCCAGAAGAATAGTTAGTAGGAAATGTCATTTCATAAGTTTGTAAAGCACCAACTAATTCTTCTACACGCATTTCGTCCGGGTGTTTAATTGTTTCAATGGCTGCGACCTTCGGGCGAAATCGTTCAGGAAGAGTTCTTAGAATTTTTCTTACAACTTTAAATTCTGGAATCTTCTCTCCCAAGTTAGCACATGAGTTTACGATGTCTTGCAATCGTGTGTAATAGTCAGTGAAAGATTCATTCTCTGCCATAGAGATAGAGTCAAACTTGCTCGTAAGCATTTGCAGTTTCTGAATCTTCACAAGGTTAGTTCCCTCATGCGTAACTTGAAGAACATCCCAGATTTCTTTCGCAGTCTCACATGCCGAGACGCGAGAGAACTCAGTTTGTGACAAAGCATTAAATAGAGCATTAATTCCTTTGCCATTGTAAGAAGATGAATCTATCTCTTCCTTGGTCCATTTCGACCTAGGTTTTAAGGTGCGAACATCATCTATAATTTCAGTTGGATTAGACCATCCTAATTCAATTGATTGCCACACCCTTTCGTCGATGGAAATTAAAAAGGCTTTCATCCGTACTTTCCAGTACGCATAATTTGTTCCATCAAAGAAAGGGGGTCGATTGATGTTTCCACCTTCAACCATTGTTTACAACCCTATTCCCGCTCTGATACCACTTGTTGGGTTATAGTAATTGGATCTAAATAGGGGAAAAAACACCTAGAGGGGGGTGAATAGGTGTAAACAATAAACACTCAAAAAATCATTGCGCAATAAAACCCAATGCGGAAAAATAAATGAACACGCAAGATTTTTACGTGGAAAAACTCCAAACCGGAGTAAAAAACCACGGGACCGATAACACGGCGAAATCCACTAGAATTAAACACGTACAAGGTGATATAACGTACTCACAGACGACTCAACCTTTTACCATACGCTCCTAGTAGATCTTCTCCGCTCGCTCCACGACGCTTCTCGAATCCACGATCCGCGCCCAACGCTGAATCCACAGCGTCCAACGTCGAGTCCACGACGTCCGACCGAATCCACGGTCTTCACCCAATACACGCTTCGAATCCACGAACGTAGCTTGCACCTTGAATCCACAAGGCCACGCGAGTCCACGCGCCGATTTTGGGTAAATCGTTGTTTTTTGGGTGGTGATGATCCGCCGAATACTTAGATTAAAATAGATCGGAAATACCATCTAAGTATTCATTGATTTGATTCTACTCAAAATGTGAGTATGGAAAACCTAGAATCAAATCAATCAATATAGATGAAGAAACATAGAATAAATCTATTGATTTCCTTTCTTCTCTATATGTGGATTTTTCTTTTCGGCTATCTTTTTCTATTTGTGCCGATCATGTGGATGCCCTAGAAATGAATACAGGGCCTATTTATAGGTTAGAAACCATTGGAAGAAGATAGGGATCAAAAACTGCCTTTTCTGGAGATTTTACGCACGGCGATCCGGATTGGAATTGGACGATCCGGATCGCAGAAGCAAGAAAGACGATTTCCAGAAAAATGCCAGTTCGGGATCCGGATCGAAGTCCCCGATCCGGATCGTTCATACAGTTTCACCAAACATCACGTTCGGGATCCGGATTGCAATTCCTGATCCGGATCGTGCAAGTGAAAAGGTAAAACCAGTGTTCGGGATCCGGATCATGAAATGCTGCGATCCGGATTGAACAGTGTATGAACAAACACCCTTCGGGATCCGGATTGCCGAGCACGATCCGGATCCTGAACATGTCCCATGTCCAGTTTTTGATGTTTATGCAATAAAACCTTCTTCCAGGTGTTTCTACACTATAAGAAGTATTCGGATCACAAAAATCTTTAGTTAAACATACCTGATCCTTTTGAATTCTTCTTTCTTGAGATTGAGGTATATGATCCAAAGTTCTTTCATCTTCAATCTTCAAGACTCAATACTTTCACGAAATACGCCAACTCAAATTCCGTAACC
>JAQOTM010000414.1:91723-157502 GCA_029168755.2 Tillandsia fasciculata | reverse complement strand
CTCACTACAAGATCACTCAACAAGAACTCTCAAAAGGTGAGGGTACAGCTACTCTCAGGCGACACCTGGTAGGGATCTAACTCGCGACTCCCTCACCTCGATCAGTTGGATCAGCAACCTGTGCGGCCGGTACAGAAGTAGAGGTCCCTGGGGAAAAAGACACCACGACGGGTGTGAGAACTACATCCCAAGTAGTTCTCAGTGGGTGCCGCCAACAAGCCCGACGGTCTGCCCACCAAGTCTACGAGAGGCTAAGCAAAGATGCAATGCTGGGAAGAAAAACTGATGAAATAGTTCTACAGCTACTATGCCTCTAACTAGATGCTCAAGGGTGAAACAGAAAGAAATCTGGTATCACTACTAACCCTCAGATCCAATCACCCAATCTACACTGACTGCCACATCGGGTCCAGTCAAACCTGCGCCTACCTACTGCCTGACGTCCACGGAGGAGAGGCCTTACGTAGGGCGTCCATGGCTGCCAAAAAGGACCCAGCCAGAGGGACTGCGTCGACAAAATCGCAATAGCAAGTAACCCGCCTAGCTCCGGAGTGGCACTCGAGGGGCGCGACCCCACCGAGTAAGGTATCTGCGCATCTGTGTCGAGCTCAAAGTGGCCCATGCAGGCTATAATCCCAAATCCACGATCAACAAGATCGACTGTAGACAAAAGAACCCTGTCTCACTCACTGGCTGGAACACAACACAGCCAAGACCCCCCTGTCCCTCAGACAGTAATCAAAAGACACTCTGATCAATAACTCACTATCTGACTCCACTCGGTCCCCCAACACGAGTGTAAATGCACCCCACAACAACCCGACCCCTCGGCCCCCTATCAGGGCGAGGCAGAAACTATGTCCAGAATGAACTAATAATGATAGTGTGAGAGTGTCTAAAGCAATAAAATAACCTAGCCCAGGTTGGAGTTTTCTACAAGACTGGTTGAACATGCAGCATATGACAGGGTGCTAGGTCAAGTCCAGATATAACAATAACAATATATGGTGGAGGAATAATAACATCACATGCTCAACTGTATATACCAGAACCTGAAATCATACTTTCTAACATGTTATACGGGGAATAGTGGAACATAAAATCCCTACACCGCTAGACTTAAAGTGCAGATCGCAAATCTTGAAGACGAAACCACCCACCTGATCCGTCGAACTGTCAAAAGTCCTACAGCTGATAATACCAAAAATAGCAGCTACACAGAGTCTGACAGGTTCAGCATAGTCCTCACTGCTCCTGGGTACAAAACCGAGCTGTTGTTAAACAAACATTCCTCCAAAACTGCCAGATTTATCAGACAGTAATTCAGCTGCGAAGAAGGGCAAAAATCACCTGCTGAAAGTCCTCAGAAAAATCCGAATAAAATATCCCTGCGATCTACGCATGGATAGCTTCGAAACGACTACCTGCACGTCCAATTCCGAGTTTTCTTCACTGAGATATAAATCCGGCAAGAAAATCACCTCATTCATAACTGTACAAATTTCCGCAGATAAAACTCGGAAAGGAAAATGATTCTCACCTTCGAAGCAACCTCAGAAAATTCTGAGAAAAATTCAGGAGATTCCTCGCGAAAAGTAGATGAATTTAGCCTGTTGAATCACCTCGATCCGATGTCGGTACGCGAAGATATGGCCGAAACACTGCGGCGCTGTCCAAAAATCCGCGAAGAAAAAGAGGCAACAGAAAGCTCAAATATCTCCAAAATCCGAAAAGAATCTGAGGAAACTCTGAACATCAAAGTTAAAGTCCTACCTGTCGTGAGTCCAACGGCGTAAAAATCGTCAATATCGGGTGTCGGATAAAGCCGGGAGAGTCTGCGCACCGAGAAGATACAAAACGGGTCGATGAAGAACAATATCGCGTCGCGCCGGAAAATGGCCAACCTCGGGATCCGTGCACAGAGAAATTCCGGCGAGCCACCGTCGGGTCCAGCTCCGGCAGAGGCACAAACTTCCTTAAGGGTCCACAGTGAAATTCAAATGCTAGAAGAGGTAAACCAGGGATTTTCATCGTTTTAAATAGCCTTAAAAAAGGCTAACGGGTCGGGTTTTGGGGCCCAAAAACCCGGGATCCAACCCGGCGAGGCCCGGGTTGGACGGTTTCCCGTCCGACGCGCCCGGGCGTCCGCCACATACCCCCAAAACAGGGGACAGCCGCGCGGTGGCCTCCGCGCGCGCCACGTGCACCCTCCCGCGGGCGGGAGAGAGGCGGGGCGGGGCGCTGGCGGAGCGACGCGTGGCGCACTCGAGTGCGCTGCGCCACGCGTCGGCCGCTGCTCTGCCCCATGCAATGCCGCAGGGCCCGTGGACCGCGACCACACGAACCCTCCAATGGCCGCCTGCCACGTGCCGTACACCCGGTCCACCAAGCCGCGCCCAACCTTCCCTGAACCGCGCCGCGTGCGCCCGCCAATGCGGGAACGCCACGTGGCCCAGGCGCGGTCCATGCGCTAGCGCGCATTCTCCGTGGACCGAGCGACGCAAACCGGCCCAATCACGGCCCGCCACGTGTCCCCGGCCGGTCTACGGTCTCCCCCGTGCACCGAAAAACCCCGAAAACTTCCGGTAGCCCGTTTTTGGTCATCCGGACTCCAAATTTAACAAGCAAATAGCCGTTATCAAGTGTTTTTCCGTGCTGAATCCAATTCCAACCTCTGTTTGGCCAAAATCCTTCCCGAAATTTCGGCAAACACAGCCGAAGGCCAATACAGCAAAAGATACCTCACAAGGTCCATCAGGGGCACCTCCTTGATGCACTTTGGGCCAGATACACCAATAATAGGTGTTCTAAACTGTGGATTCAGCAGGAAAGCTGCAAGGGGTTTACGGTCTCCACAAACCCTACCTTCTCCAATGTGTCCAAGCCTCAGATGCCACAAGTATGTTTTGTTTACCTCCTCTCTAGGTCTTTTAAAACCAATAGTATTCTCATTCATGCCATTGTCAACTGTATTCATACTAACATCCATATGTAAGTAATAGAGATTGTCTATTAAAGAACCACAACCTATCAAATTATTTCTCAAATAAATTGAACAAATGTTTGATTCAAAAATAAACTTATAACCATCCAATACCAAACGTGAAACAGAAATAAGGTTTCTAGTCGCACTAGGAACATAAAGACAATCTCTTAGTTCTAAAACTACTCCTGTCGGTAGACATAAAGGATAAGTCACTACAGCAACAGCAGCAACTCTTGCTCCGTTTCCAACGCGTAGGGTAATCTCTCCATCCCTAAGTCGTCTACTTTTCTTTAGCGCCTGCATTGAAATACACAAATGCGAGGTGCATCCCGAGTCAATGACCCATGTAAAAGTAGAACAAACCGATAAGCAAGTAGTTTCAATGATATGAATCTCGGACATACCTTCCAAAGTTTTATTCTTCACCTTGTCCTTCAGGCTAGCCAAATAGTCCGGGCAATTCCTCTTCCAGTGGCCATCCTTTTGACAGTGGAAGCAAGTTCCTTTGGCGGCCTTCTTTTTGGGATTTACCTTGACAGTGTCAGTCTTTGGCTTCTTTTGTCACGCCCCGAGTTTAAAAATCAACGTCTATTTTTTTTTTTTTTTTTCAAATCAGAGTTTCAAAACCAGCCAGGGCGCAACAAACCGCCACATATATAGAAGAGTCCCAATCCCCTTTGGGATTGAGCCTTTCCTATATATGCACGGCTAGCTTGGCAACAACATCACAGATTCTAACTACGTGCAACAACTAACAATACTACAAATTAATTATTACAACAAAAAACTTATTAAAGTAAATTACACATTCTTTTCTCTAATACAAGTACATATGCTCTTCGGCTGTCTAGGGTCAATCTCTAACTCGGAACCTCACCAATTCGTCCCGACATCCCAGCACCCGCTCGACCTGAAAAAATATTCACCCAGGGGGTGTGAGATACACTGTACATGTATCCCAGTGGGCACGACGAGCCGAGAAATAGCAGATCGTACCTACTGGTATACAATACTAGAGGATAGTAATAATCAGGGGTTAGAATAACAGGTATGTATTCATGAAGATCAGCAGATATATATAATCACAGTTGGGATAAGCAATGATCACAGTTAAGATAACAGTTAGGCAGCATGGAGATCAACAGATATATAATCACGGAGGTTAAAGTTAAGATAAACAAATAGTCATCATGGAGATCATCATATATATAATCATGGAGGTTGTAATGACACGACTTTTCTGGTATTATTTTACCCTCCTGCTAATAAAGTGTAAGTTAGAGGGAAGTAAAATATCGGGCTCTTTAGAGATGGCTAACGTGCGGTGCGGGTATTTTTCGGTGATAGAGCTCGAGAAACGATGAACGGCGGTGCAATCGGATCCGAAATCCGACTTACGGATCTCTCGGAATGGGAATTTGAAAGTCGCGGTAACCGTAGGGTGCATCGGAATCCGTGCAAAAGATCTGGCACGCTTTTCGAGGAATTATCCTTAAGGAATTATCTTTAAGGAATTATCTCCAAAGGGATTATCGATAAGGAATTATCCTTAAGCAATTATCTTTAAAGATTTACCCGGAGGATTATCGGTAAGGAATTAATTAATTAACGAATTAATTAATTAGAGTCAAAAATATCCGAGGAGGATTTTGACGGTGCGTATGTATGAAATAAGATAAAAAGGGATAAATAAATAACGAGATTTATTTAATCCCCGTATACCGAATGGAAACCCTAATTTAAAATACCGCCTCTTCAAACCCTCCTCTTTCGTGCGTACCGAAAACCAAATGAAACCCTAGTTGAAAAGAGAGAAAGGAAAAGAGAGAAAAGAAAGGAAACCCTAACCGGAGGAGAAAAGAGGGAAAGAAGGAGAAATCGGAGGAACCCGATCGCCCCGATTGACGTCCGGAGACCGGAGAATGAGACGCCATCATCTTCGGGGAGCGGATCCGGATCTCCAACGCCGCAAGAACCAAGATCGGTTCTTTATTTCCGATAGATTGAGGTTAGTGGTCGTTAATCTTTTTGTAGAATTAATCGGGGGTTTTCCGTGTTCTTGTAAGGTCGTTTTAATTGGTACATCGACCGCGGATTTTCGTCGGGTTTTGATCCATGTTTTATTCTCGTTCTTGATCGAGGGTGATCGATGGTTTTTATCGAGTTTAATCGATGATTTTTAATCGGTTTCTTTTTATCGGACTTGGTCGAAAATTCGATCGGGGTTTCGATTTATGTTTTGGTTGCTCGTAGATCAACGGTTTAGCCGTTAGATTTACCGCGGATTTATTCGGAGATTTTTGGGGGTGTTTTGTTGGAACATAGTGGGTTAACGGGAGGCCGCCGCCGCCGTTGTTAAACGGGAGGCCGCCATCGTCGTTACCATGGTCGCGGGGTCTTCGCCGGAGTCGCACGGGAGCGAAAACGGAGAAGAAATCGCGAAACGGGAGCGAAAACGGCGAAGAAAACTGCGAAATTAGGGTTTACTGTGCTTGTCCGTACAACGCGGTCCACGGGTCCAGGCGTGCACCCGGTGCACGCCCGCAGCGTCGGAAGCACCAGACCCGGCGCACGGTTTCGTGCACCGGCCCGGCCCAAGGCGCGCGGTGCACGCCTCATGCGTGCACCCGGCGCATGCCGCTCGGCCACCCGATGCGCAGACCCGGTGCACGCCTCGCGCGTGCACCGGCCCGGCCCAAGACGCGCGGTGCACGCCTCCTGCGTGCACCCGGCGCACGCGCTTGCGGCCGAAGAGCAAGGACCCGGTGCACGCTCGGGTCGTGCACCGGCCCGGCCCGAGATGTGCGGTGCACGCCTCCTGCGTGCACCCGGTGCATGCCGCCGCCGCTTGACGCTGTGAACCTGGTCCACGGATGCTCCTGTGCACCACCCGACAGCCCAATGTTCGGTGGCTCCGTTTGGGTCCGTTTTTCCACCGTTTTGAGCGCCGTTTTCGCCGTTGGGATCGTTATTTCCGTGGTTCTCTTGGCATGGCCACCTTGGACCTTTTGGGTCACTGTTTTATTATGTCGGGTGTTAATTTCGCCGACGCTCCGCGCCTCGACGAAATCGTCGGGGGCGCGCCGTCGGGTCTTTTTCTCACCATTTTCGCAGTCGGGGCCTTCAAGGTCTAACCATTGACGTCCCGGGTGGGCTACCGGTTGAGAATTGGATTTTGTTGGATTTTTCGTTAGCGGTTTTGAGTTCCGACGGAGTTCGCGACGAAATAGTCGCGGTCCGATTGTTGTTAGTCTTTGGCGTTATTGGTTTGATCTAGTTTTCAGTTTTACTCGATGGTTTCGACTTGTTGGGTTTTTGACCGACGTTGCGGTCCCCTAGGCACGATGATTTCGGTTTTTGTGGGTTTATTGTGTCAGTGGTTGGGACCACTAATTTTACCTGATTAGGGTAAGGTGTTAATTTGTACTCTTGGATATTCTAGTAGGCCGCGAGGAGTTCTGATTTGCTTAGGAGGGTCGCGGGCGCGGTCGGTTATCTTCAACCAGGTGGGTACGGTTGCTATAAGTGCAACAAGTGCAGTAAGTGCATCTATCATCATTAAATATGCTCTCAATTTGTCTAACAAAGTAGATGGTCGGTTTAACCTTTCGCATGGATATATTTTATCTAACAACTGTTGCGGCTGCGGTCGCGGTGCTCACTACACGCCGATCTCGGCAAATCCGTATTCGGATGCTGCACGTACACCGGCGGATAGGGCCACCGCATGGTGTACTTTTTCGGAAAAGTGGTCTTTTTGACCCGTGTGCCTCACAAAGGAGTGGGAGCCGTGAGGACCTCTTCACGGCAGCTATAGGGGCCGCACTAGCCCCGTGAAGAGGTTAAAAGCATCAAAAGGTGTTTGCGCACGAGGGGAGACTTTAGTCTCTCCGACAGGTACTCTGGGGTTGGTGCCCAACTTAATTGATAAATCTGGGGTTGGTGCCCAACTTAATTGATAAATCTGGGATTGGTGCCCAGCTTAATTATGTACAGGGTTTTAGCGAAAGGTTTCGGTGTAATCGGTTTGTTCTTCCTTCTTTGTTGATATTTAGACATCTACTTTGTTTGTCACTGACTTTACCCACTCCGTGACAGGTTCGACTAGGTGTAGTAGTCGGGGCGACGGTGAGGCAGCGATTAAAGAACATTAGCTGGATGAGGTTTATTCCGTTATTCTTGCTTGGGTTATCTCATCTCCTTTTATCTAAGTTTAAGTTCTCAATTGCTTGATTGTGGAATGTTGTGGATGTTGGATCGAGAGACGGTTTTGTGATGTGGTCTTTATATTGTTCCTTAATGACTTATATGTGGCATGTTTTATACCGAACAAAAAGGGGTTTCGAAAATGTTTTCCAAAACCAAGTGTCGTGTGGGCACTGCTTTGAAAACCTGTGGATTTATCCTTTCCAAAACGATGTAGCCGCCTTACTGTGAATGTGTAGACGTTTTTAAAGGAATGGGTGTCGAGTGGACACCGTTTGCAAACTTGTAGGTTCCTCTTAATGTGATTAAATGTCTTTACACTCTCGTACTTGTTGACTGTGACTGTGTGGTTAAAGATTGTATGTTGATGTTGTAAATGAGACGCCGTGCATATACAAAGGAGACTCTGTCCGTGGGCAGGGTGAATTTGTGTATGTGGCGGTCTGACACGCACCGGGGACGAGGCTGATGCTTATTTATTAAGAAAAAAAAATTTATACACGCACATTTTCGCTTATCTTTACCTAAAAACCCCCGGGGGCGTGACAGATTAAATGGTATCAGAGAAAAACAACTTTAACCACAGTAGTCAGTAACCAACATCCACAATGCATGATGCCACAAGCAAATTGAACGTGAGATAACCAAGGTGTAGGTGCAGTAGATCGTGAGTGTGCGGGGGGAAAAAAGGGGAATTTAGTTCCGGTGTGTCTGTAGGTCATGGTACTAGACCAGTTAGGTCTAGGGGTGACTTGGTTTCTTTGTATATAGCGAATAATGGCCCGAAATGGGTTATCAGCGGAGAACTCAGGGGCAAAAAGTACGGTGCGAACAGCGGCGGAGTATCAGCTTCTTCGACAACGACTACAAGAGATGGCCGGGCAGTTAGCAACCCTTATGGAACTGATGCGATAGTGGGTGCAATAGTCGACTACACCAATGGAGGTCGCCCAGGCTTCCCTACCCGGACCAGCCGCACCAGCGACTTTGGGACCTACGCTGGGAGCCGTTATCGGAGACCCCTTGAGGGAGCGACGACCGACCCTTGGGTCGTAGGAAAATAGGTAGATACCATGGAAAGGCTCTTCGAAGCTTTGCTAATGGAGAAAGGTGAATGGGTCCCTTTGGCAGTCCATTTTCTTGAGGGAGACGCCCGCAGGTGGTGGAAGACGGTGCGCCCGGACCCCTCGGAGGGCACCGCCCTTCCATCTTGGACCACGTTCCGAGAAAAGCTGTTTGAGGCATTTTTCTCCGACCGCATCAAACAGCAGATGGAAGATGACCTGAAGCATATCAAGCAGGGTAGGCGAACAGTTATGGGGTACCAGAGGGCATTTGTGAGGTTGGTCAAATGTGTTCCCTTTGTTATAAGAAATGAGTCTCACAAAGCCCGTCGTTTTGTAGACGGGTTACGAAGGGACATCTGCGAGGTGGTGCAAGCGGCGGATTTGCACACCTTCCAGGAGGTAGTCGATAGAGCCACCGTGGTGGAGCGCGGATTGGCAATTTCTCGAGCCCGACGGGAGAGCTCAGATCACAGCAGGGATAAGAAACGAACTTGGCCAAACTTCGAAAGAGAGCATACCAAGAGGAGCCGGCCTCCTAAATACTCGAGATTACAACAAGGAACCAAGAATGCGTCGACAAGAGGACAATGGCCGGTGGACAAGTCTTGCATTATTTGTGACGGAATACACCAAATGACTGAGTGCCCCCCCCAGGAGCAAGACTATTATTTTCGATACGGCAAATCGGGGCACTTAGGTTTCGACTGCCCTTTTGAAAATGGGGACATCATCCGTAGCAGCATCTACACCCTCGTCTCCGCAATCGAGAGGAGGGAGAGTCTATGCTATGACCCACCAGGGAACGGACCCGTAGAGCACGATGTAACAGGTAATACTCGAGTTTCAGACCATCGTGCTAGAACTTTGGTGTCAACACCTAGGCATCCCACTCTTTCACCTCGCTTCATGTTTTCGCCCTATCTTAGTTATTAGAAGAAATCCCCATCGTAGGAATAAGTTCGGTTGGACCCTCTAGCTACCCCTCGGGGCAGGCGGCTGTACCCCTTCCTGCCCAGTGAGGGTGAGGCGGGTTCTTAGTCTCTAAGAACTAGTGAGGTTTCCGTTAAAGGTTATCGGTGTAGCGCTTGGGGCCGACAGTTGCGGCAATCTTTAAGCGGTAGATGACTGCTTGAAGTCCCAAGCGAGTCTCCGGGAACCGAACTTACCGGAACTTGTAAATTCAGCTTGTAGGAACGCCTTCTGCTCGCTTTTCTTTGTTGCGGGCAAGGAGCTTGGTAGAAGGCAGTCGAGTGGCGTTCACGAGTACCGTATGGATCTTGACACGAGAAGGACACGTACTCCTCTACCTCGGATAGATGACCTATGTGATCAACTACAAGGAGAAACGGCATTCCCGAAGGTTGATCTGCGGTCCGGCTATCGCCAGCCTAGAGACCGGAGTAATGACACACTGAAAACAGACCTGCGAGCTCGGAATGGTCAAGATGAGTTTACGGGTATACCGTTTAGACTCGTTAACGCACCAGTGGAGCTCTTGGGCATGAGGAAAAGGATACTCAAGCCCTTCTTAGACCAGTCGGTGATGGTCTTTTAGTGGACGTTCCGATCTACTCTCGCACAGACAAGGGGTATGGGGAACACTTGCGAGTAATCCCCCAGACCCTCTGCGGTCAGAAACCTTATGCCAAAACTTATAAAGTGTGAGTTTTGGCACCACGAGGTGGGCATTTTGGGGCATATCGTTTCGGTGTTTGGAATTACAGTGGATCCAAGGAGGATTGAATCAGGGATCAACTGGGCTCGACCAACAGCGATAATGGAAATTCGAAGCTTCATGGGTCTGGCAGGGTATTACAGACATTTTGAGGAAGGCTTCTCCAAGATAGTAATGCCCCTGACTCGCCTGACCCAAAAAGGGGAGAAGTTTATCTGGATTGACCAATGCCAGAAGAGTTTTGAGGAACTCAAAGTCAAGTTGACGCAGGCCCCGGTTCTCGCTCTACCGGAGCCTGGTGAAGACTTTGAGGCTTATTGTGAGGCGTGCTTATGCAACGGAGTGAGGTCATAGCCTACGCGTCAAGGCAACCCAAGGAGTACGAGAGAAACTACCCCGTGCACGACCTGGAGCTTGCAGCGGTCGTGTTCGTCCTCAAACTGTGGAGTCACTATTCGTACGGTACACATGGCAATGTGTACTCCAATCATCAGAGCCTCAAGTACCTCTTCACTCAGAGGGAGTTGAATTTGCGGCAAAGGCGGTGGCTCGAGTTACTAAAGGACTATGATCTAACCATCCACTACCACCTCGGGAAGGCGAATGTGGTGGTTGACGCCTGGAGCCGCAAGGGACAGGCATAAGGAGCAGGTGCAAGTGCTATCATCCAGCAGGATCGTCCGATTGCATAGTTAGGACTGGAAGTGGTGCCAGCGGGCACGGCCGCACAACTCTTGACCCTGGTGGTCAGACCTACCCTGCTGGACAGGATTCTGAAAGGGTGATTGACCGAGGGCCAGCTACGACTGGTGCGAGACAGAATGTTCTCGGAGCAAGGCGGAGTTTCTACAACTGACTCAGATGATGTAATAATGGTGCCGGGGACGAATTTGTGTACCCGATAAACTAGAAACGAGGGAAGAAAATCTAGCAAAAGTATATAATACCTCCTATACCGTGTATCCCGGAGGTACAAAGAGGTGCAAGGATCTGTGGCAGACCTGCTGGTGGCCCCAAATTGAGAGAGCGATGTGACACAATTTGTGGCGAGATATTGGGTGTGCCAACAGGTGAAAGCGAAACATCAGCAACCGGTGGGAAAAAGACGCTTCGGCTTACTTGGGAGGTAGTAGCAGAAAAGATCTCGTACAAAGAGTAATTTTGGCCACGACCCCAGAGGAGCCCTTAGAAGTAATGCTTCGTACCTTCCTGCCCAATGAGGAGGTGAAGACTTAGTTGTCTTATTTGTTGGCTATTTAGTTAAGGGTTAAATAGGTCCAACTTCCGGCCTTGTGACAATAGACCCGAGGCGTTGTAACAGTACGCCTTGGACGTCCAGGTGGGGTGAGTCGGGCCAAGACCCGAGGCGTTGTAACAGTACGCCTTAGACGTCCAGGTGGGTTGAGTCAGGCCAAGACTCGGGGCGTTGTAACAGAACGCCATAAGTAAATGGGTTGCGTATTTCTTATAATTCGAGTTTTTGGGATTGTTGGTTGGCATCGACGATCCGACTTTTGGGATTTGGGGCGCGTAGGCCCGGTGGCATACCGGTTGGTGTTACTGCAAACCTCGATACGGAGGCTGGTATGGGAGGAAAAGAAACACCGCAATCGGACAATCCCTTACGTAAAGGTGAAATGGAGTAACCATGTAGAGCGCGAGGCGACTTGGGGACTTAAGACGAAAATGAAGGAAGATTTCCCAGAATTGTGTAGCGAGGGTTGAGTTTAAGTTTCGAGGACGAAACTTTTTATAAAGTGTGAGTGGTGTAATGACACGACTTTTCTGGTATTATTTTACCCTCCTGCTAATAAAGTGTAAGTTAGAGGGAAGTAAAATATCGGGCTCTTTAGAGATGGCTAACGTGCGGTGCGGGTATTTTTCGGTGATAGAGCTCGAGAAATGATGAACGGCGGTGCAATCGGATCCGAAATCCGACTTACGGATCTCTCGGAATGGGAATTTGAAAGTCGCGGTAACCGTAGGGTGCATCGGAATCCGTGCAAAAGATCTGGCACGCTTTTCGAGGAATTATCCTTAAGGAATTATCTTTAAGGAATTATCTCCAAAGGGATTATCGATAAGGAATTATCTTTAAGCAATTATCTTTAAAGATTTACCCGGAGGATTATCGGTAAGGAATTAATTAATTAACGAATTAATTAATTAGAGTCAAAAATATCCGAGGAGGATTTTGACGGTGCGTACGTATGAAATAAGATAAAAAGGGATAAATAAATAACGAGATTTATTTATTCCCCGTATACCGAATGGAAACCCTAATTTAAAATACCGCCTCCTCAAACCCTCCTCTTTCGTGCGTACTGAAAACCGAACGAAACCCTTGTTGAAAAGAGAGAAAGGAAAAGAGAGAAAAGAAAGGAAACCCTAACCGGAGGAGAAAAGAGGGAAAGAAGGAGAAATCGGAGGAACCCGATCGCCCCGATTGACGTCCGGAGACCGGAGAACGAGACGCCATCATCTTCGGGGAGCGGATCCGGATCTCCAACGCCGCAAGAACCAAGATCGGTTCTTTATTTCCGATAGATTGAGGTTAGTGGTCGTTAATCTCTTTGTAGAATTAATCGGGGGTTTTCCGTGTTCTTGTAAGGTCGTTTTAATTGGTACATCGATCGCGGATTTTCGTCGGGTTTTGATCCATGTTTTATTCTCGTTCTTGATCGAGGGTGATCGATGGTTTTTATCGAGTTTAATCGATGATTTTTAATCGGTTTCTTTTTATCGGACTTGGTCAGAAATTCGATCGGGGTTCCGATTTATGTTTTGGTTGCTCGTAGATCAACGGTTTAGCCGTTAGATTTACCGCGGATTTATTCGGAGATTTTTGGGGGTGTTTCGTTGCAACATAGTGGGTTAACGGGAGGCCGCCGCCGCCGTTGTTAAACGGGAGGCCGCCGCCGTCGGTACCATGGTCGCGGGGTCTTCGCCGGAGTCACACGGAAGCGAAAACGGAGAAGAAATCGCGAAACGGGAGCGAAAACGGCGAAGAAAACCGCGAAATTAGGGTTTACTGTGCTTGTCCGTACAGCGCGGTCCACGGGTCCAGGCGTGCACCCGGTGCACGCCCGCAGCGTCGGAAGCACCAGACCCGGCGCAGGGTTTTGTGCACCGGCCCGGCCCAAGGCGCGCGGTGCACGCCTCATGCGTGCACCCGGCGCATGCCGCTCGGCCACCCGACGCGCAGACCCGGTGCACGCCTCGCGCGTGCACCGGCCCGGACCAAGACGCGCGGTGCACGCCTCCTGCGTGCACCCGGCGCACGCGCTTGCGGCCGAAGAGCAAGGACCCGGTGCACGCTCGTGTCGTGCACCGGCCCGGCCCGAGATGCGCGGTGCACGCCTCCTGTGTGCACCCGGCGCATGCCGCCGCCGCCTGACGCCGTGAACCTGGTCCACGGATGCTCCTGTGCACCACCCGACAGCCCAAAGTTTGGTGGCTCCGTTTGGGTCCGTTTTTCCACCGTTTTGAGCGCCGTTTTCGCCGTTGGGATCGTTATTTCCGTGGTTCTCTTGGCATGGCCACCTTGGACCTTTTGGGTCACTGTTTTATTATGTCGGGTGTTAATTTCGCCGACGCTCCGCGCCTCGACGAAATCGTCGGGGGCGCGCCGTCGGGTCTTTTTCTCACCATTTTCGCCGTCGGGGCCTTCAAGGTCTAACCATTGACGTCCTGGGTGGGCTACCGGTTGAGAATTGGATTTTGTTGGATTTTTCGTTAGCGGTTTTGAGTTCCGACGGAGTTCGCGACGAAATAGTCGCGGTCCGATTGTTGTTAGTCTTTGGCGTTACCGGTTTGATCTAGTTTTCAGTTTTACTCGATGGTTTCGACTTGTTGGGTTTTTGACCGACGTTGCGGTCCCCTAGGCACGATGATTTCGGTTTTTGTGGGTTTATTGTGTCAGTGGTTGGGACCACTGATTTTACCTGATTAGGGTAAGGTGTTAATTTGTACTCTTGGATATTCTAGTAGGCCGCGAGGAGTTCTGATTTGCTTAGGAGGGTCGCGGGCGCGGTCGGTTATCTTCAACCAGGTGGGTACGATTGCTATAAGTGCAACAAGTGCAGTAAGTGCATCTATCATCATTAAATATGCTCTCAATTTGTCTAACAAAGTAGATGGTCGGTTTAACCTTTCGCATGGATATATTTTATCTAACAACTGTTGCGGCTGCGGTCGCGGTGCTCACTACACGCCGATCTCGGCAAATCCGTATTCGGATGCTGCACGTACACCGGCGGATAGGGCCACCGCTTGGTGTACTTTTCCGGAAAAGTGGTCTTTTTGACCCGTGTGCCTCACAAAGGAGTGGGAGCCGTGAGGACCTCTTCACGGCAGCTATAGGGGCCGCACTAGCCCCGTGAAGAGGTTAAAAGCATCAAAAGGTGTTTGGCACGAGGTGTAGTAATCCAGAATTTAAAAACCTCTATTTGCTTTTAAATGTTTAAATTGTCAATTTTGGCAAAAGTGGAGAGATAGTGGGCCCATAGTGGGCCCAGAAATATCGACTTTTTGTCGGGGACTGATCTGGAAAATCCGAGATCACCATTGCGATTGTCTCGTCGAAACATAGAAATTTCATATTCATATGTTTTCGATCCGACGGTCGGATCTTCCAGAAATCAGAAATCAAAACGCGGGCCCCGCGACTTAAAGTGAATAGTAACCCTTGAATTTTTAATCCCTCGCGATCATGAATGGCCAGACTACTATCCAGAGTTTTAACATAGGGGTATTAGTAATGAACCCTAGCTAATTTCGACGTTCTGAACGCAATGGCACTGACAAAAATTCTGTTTGGAGACCCTGGAATCTCAGAAAGTCAAGATAACTGTATTTTTGTACAGTTTTTATGGAACAAGATTTTATCTGATCATCGTATCGGAAAACAAAAACCGCTACTTTATAGATTTCGACGTCCCGAACGTCCTGGCGAAGTCCGTTTTTCGTTTTGACGAGCGAAACTCCTCGAAAAGCGTGAAATACGGCGAAAAATACTATATTTTGCGGAAAAACCCTTATGTTCTTTGCTCCAAAAGATGTGCAGCTTATAGATGAGGGACTTAACAGTAAGAGGACCAACTTTTGTTAAGGACTTATGTCCAAATACTGTTAGTTGAAGGGGTTCTTGTGCAAAATGTACATTTAACACATGTACACATGTGTTGGTGTGTACCCGAGACCCTCTGCCTCTTCCTCTTCGACAACTGCTGCCTCCACCAGCCTCTTCAGCTCGCAACCGACGTGACCCCTCAGCTGCTGTAACCTCCGGCCGCTCGGGTCGCCGGAGTTAAGGTGAGAAAGCTATAAATAGGATCCTCTCTTGAGTTCTTGAAGCAAAGTTCAACCAAGAGCTTTAGGTTTAGCGCAACCTTCTTCTGAGAGCTTCACAGAGAGGCCGCAACCGAGCCCTGGTGCACCCGACCCCAGCCGCCGCCGCAGCCACCTTCCTCTTTCTTCCTTTCTCTGACGAAGTGTGAAGTTGGACCAGACCTCTTCAAGATTGGATTGGGAGGTTTCTGAGGAGTCCTTGGTGCTTGAAGGTCCTTGCTGGAGCAGGCCGTGGCCGCGCGTGGAGAGGGAACCAAGATTCGGCTTCCTCTTTCTTCCCCGAGCTCGGCCAAGGTGAGGGTTTCAAACCAGTGTATGTTGGCCCCCTAGACCATGTGCAGTCGGTTTCCTAGGCCCTAAGCATCATCCCAGCAAATCCCCGAGCCCCCATGCAGCACGGTTGGCCGGCGGCCACAATGGGTCGCCGGAAACCTAGTTTAGCTCCACCTTTGAAGAACTCGGCAACCACTGGACTTTAGCACACCAAATTTGGTGTGTAGGGACTGTAAGACATATAGAAGAAATCTCCAAAGTATGGGGGAGGAGGGTGGAGTAACTTAGGAGAAAGTTGATGCCCTAATTTTGAGTTTTTATGCATGCGGCCGAGAATGCAACTCCGGCGCCGGCGAGCTTTTCCGACGCCGGCCACCTACCCAGAAGCCTTACTGGGAATGAGAGGAGTGCTCCCATGCATTTGCATGGCACCCATGCAGCATCAAAATGATGCGGCCATGGATGAACCCGAAATTTATAATTTTGCGGCCGCCGGAGCTCCGGCCACCTCCGGCCGGGAAGGAAGGGTCGAGAAGCTTCCTGTGGCCTCATGGAGTGTTTCCATCCATGTTGGAGAGCTCCATAATGCCTCTGGAAGAATTCGCCATTAGAGGGGTCAAGCTCCAAATCGGAGCTTTGCTCCGCCGCGCCACCGCCGCACCTCGAGGCCAGCCTGGGGTCTGGTAAGCCTCAGTGGAACAAATAGCACCTACTGGTGTTTTTAGTTGAGCCCCAGAACCCTCTGTTCAATGGTCACGAAAATCAAAGTTTCCCCCATCATCTTCTTCCTTGAGCTCGGCCATTCGTGGGGTTTTCGGGTTGTTCCAGGTTGGGGGATTTATTCTAGAAGCTCTATAGAGCATTTTGATCCATGATAGATTACCTCTAGTTCTGTATTTGCAGAGAACCCAACTTCAAATTGGTTTGTGTGTGTGTGTGTGAAAGATGCCCACCAACTGTTTGATTAAATGCCTCAATGAACTTTAAGTTGGAATTTGACAAAACTTTGTATATGAAACTTGCTCTAAATAGTCCCCTGAGCTCTGTGCTCACTTCAGTTCAAACAGAAACTGAGTGGATTAAAGTTTGGTGCATTGTGAATTAGGGTATAAGCTTGACCTTGGTTCTGCTTGAACCAGCACCCCTGGGCCTCAACCAGGGTGAGCACTGAGGTCCTGGCAGTGCCCAGACCAACTTTGATATACAAAGTTTGCTGGTTTGAAGTTTAGATTAAAAGTTATAGTAAAATCAACATAAAACAATAATGTTGGGACAAAACCTTATTTTAAAGTATTTGCGAAGCCGCGACAGTGTGCCCTAGGCTAATTTGGGGTCACTGGACGCGATGCTCGCGTTAAAATTTCTGTTTGAAGTCCCGAAGAAACAAAATGACATTAAGGCTGTGTTAGTGCATATATTATGGGCCAAAGTTTGCCTCGGAACCCATGATGCCACAAATGGGTGAGCACGGTGTTCAGCATGACATAAGTAACCTGCTGGAAGTGACGGAATGTTAAAATGAATCTCCAGTTGAAAGAACGAGCGAAAACAGTGCCCAAATTGGCACTAAAAGTGTAAATTTAAAAGCCATAGGGGTCTAGTTGCAAAAATCACATCGTATACTGGTTAATAAACTGATTTCTGAACCTTAATTCACATTCAGGGTTACTTGGTAGCATCTGGTGTGCTGAGCGTACAGTTGGTTCAGATTAGCCGCCTGCATTATATCAGGTGGGTTATCTTCGGTCCGGGTTTTATCAGTTCGGCCCTCTGGGGTGCGATACTGGTTGGACCCCTGTTTTTGATAGCTTAACTATTACTTTGAGCCTGCCTTTCTTTTGATTCAGATTATACTGCTTCATGCCTGAGTTATGACTTTTATCAGTTATCTGCTGCTTTACATAATTGATCATAGTGCTTCCAGTATTCATATCATAATTCTGGATATTGCCATGCCTGATTGGTTATTAGATTCTGAGCTTGCTTTCCTGATGATCAAATATTACACTGCTGAACACATAATTTTAATCAACCAATGTTTTACCGAGCTTCGTAGGGTTGCCGGAGTCTGTTCTTGTTTGATAGGACAAAGGCAATTGCTCTGCGAGGTTTGGAAACCCAAGCTTCGTAGTGTCGCCTGAGTCTGTTCTTGTTTGATAGGACGAGGGCAATGCTCTTCGGGGTTTGGACTTTTCAAAATAGTTTTCTCAAAAATATGCGTTCAGTTTTATATGTTTGGTTGGTCTGCCTAATTGAGTTGAGATTTGCTGTTGATCTTATGCTGAGTTGAGATTTGCCTTTGATCTTGCATATGAGTTGAGATACAGTTGATTATCTGCTGATTATTCCTGCATGAGAGTTGAGATTCAGTTGGTTTTGCTATTGCATCCCAGTGGGGATTTCCCGGCTTGTTGCCGATTACTCGGTCAGTGGACCGTGAGCTTGAGCATTTGCATATGATTCGCCCGCACCGTTGTACTTCACGAACATCAACGGATTTGCTACCCGTAGCGATGTTCTTTACCGGTAAAGTGGTTAGCAGTTGCAACCCGTGACCCTTAGTGGAGGGAATGTCAACCAGGTGGTGCCAGGTGGGCAGCCTTGCCTGAGGTCTTGTGAAGGCCAATATGGTAGCTTGTGATTGGGTCTTTGTGTTTTCATTTATTTGATGCATGTGTTGTTAAGTTGCTTTAACATGCTTCTTTGATTCTTTGATCTGGCTTCTAGTTATCTACTTTTATATGATCCTATGTGATTATAGTTACATTGCTGATTGTCCTAACTCCTTGATGCCTTGATTATAGTTCCTTAGTTATGTTACCCTGCTCTAGCTATAACCTGCTTTTATCCTGATACATGTTTGTCCTGTTTTAAATTTCTGCTAAAGTTATCTCCTATGCTTGTACCCAGATTATGAGTTTTACTTTCTTTACAGCACCAGTTATATATCTGTTTTATCCTAACCGATGATCTATTACTATCCTCTAGTATTGTATACCAGTAGGTACGATCTGCTATTTCTCGGCTCGTCGTGCCCACTGGGATACACTCCGGTGTGTCTCACACCCTCGGGTGACTGTTTTTCAGGTCGAGCGGGTGTTGAGATGTCGGGACGAGTTGGTGAGATCACGAGATAGAGCTTGACCCTGAACAGCCGATAGCCAAGCATTTAGTTATTTGATGTAACAAGGAAAATGTAATGTAATTGAAAAGTTATTGTAATATCTGTGTTGTAATAGTGATACGTAGTTAGTACTCTGATTGATTGCCAAGCTAGCCGTGCATATATAGAAAAGGCTCAATCCCAAGTGGGATTGGGACTCTTCTATATATGTGGCGGTCTGTTGCGCCCTGGCTGGTTTTAAACTCTGATTTGAAAAAAAAAAAATTTAGACGCTGGTTTTAAACTCGGGGCGTGACAGATTAGATAGTATCAGAGCAATAGGAAACGCAAATGTCTAGGTTTGGCTAGGAACGAACCCTAGGATGACCTGTGTCACGAGAGAGCGCTGGGTAATGTTCTAAGTCTGGTAGGTCAAAACAGAAGTTGTGGGTTGTACTAAAATAAATTATTGACTATTGCAGTTATGGCTCGCACACGGCGTGGTGCTGGTAGTGGTCGAGGTGCTGGCATGGGTCGGGGGGCTGCCCAAGCAACTGCTGAGAGTGGGGGCCCAGAAGTTCCCGACAGAATGCAACGATTTGAGGACCAGTTGGCTCAAATGGCTGCAATGATACAGCAGTATATGCAGCGGGAGGCCAATGTTCCTGCGGCACCTGCACCACCTGCAGCACCAGCCTCTGCGACTGAGGGACCTCCTGTTCCTCCTGCACCAGTACCTCCGGCTGAATCGGCTACATCTGAAGCCGTTGCTGCAACTGTTGATGCTCCCGGGGTTGCAGGGGGTAACAATCCTAACAGTCCTGCGGCCCTAGAAGCTGCCAGAGCAGCATACAGGGAAGAAAGATCAAGAGTCAGGGGAGTTCTGCGGGATTTTAATAAATTCAAGCCCCAAGAATTCACAGGCCGTGAAAAGGACCCCTGGGCTCTTGAAGAGTGGCTAAATCACATGGAAAAGCTGTTTAGAGATTTGGACACTGAGGAGCAAGACAAGGTGACACTGGGGGTACATTGCCTCGGTGTCAGCGCAAGCATGTGGTGGCTGCGCTACCAACGCCACAATTTTGCTCCTGAAGCCCCTAAGCCTACGTGGGAGCAATTTAGGGCGGCTCTGTATCACCGTTACCTAAAGGAGACCGCACGAGAGGCATTAGAGCGGGACTTGGAAACCATGCGCCAAGGAGACCGCACCCTGAGGGAGTATGAAGAAGAATTTACAAAAATCGCTGACCTGGTACCACGAGCGGTACAGGACGAGCGTCGCAAGGTTAGATTATTTACTCAAGGCCTGCGATCCGAGATCCGTCGTCAGTTGTCTTCACATTTAATCACCGACTATGACGAATGTATCGAACGCTGCCTTGCCATTGAGGCTGAATTGGCAATCTCCCGGGCTGAGCGGGCAGCAATGGATAAAGGAAAAGGGAAAAAATGACTGTTTGCAGGAAATGGAGAAGGATCATCAGGATCAAATAGAAGACCCCCTAGACCCCCAGGAAACCAGAACCAAGCAAGTGGTTCTAGGGCCTTCAATCAACAACAAAGGGCAAGGCCTTGCGTCTTCTGCGGGGCAGATCATCGATCTATGTCACGCCCCGGGGGTTTTGTTCAGCGGAAAACTCTTGGTTTGGCGTGAAAGAAACCCACCTCTAAAATTTTTTTTGTTTAATCATCCCCGGCGCGTGCCCAGACCCGCCGCATATACAGATTTACTCGACAAACGGGCAGAGTCTCCTCTGTATATGCACGGCGTCGCAGATAATACAACAGTGTAATACAAGCATTTCTTTAATCACAACAGAGCCAAGCAAAGGTATACATGCAGAAAAAGTACAATTTTCCCAGGCCGATTGATTTTTTTAAAGCATAAAACCACAATTGTTTAAAACAGCGCCCACCCGGCGTCAAACGTGAAAACCATGTTTGAAATTACACATAAAACCACAGAGTTTGAAAATCGTGCCCACACAGCACTTAGGTTTTGAAAGCCATTTTCGCACTTCATAAATCCACAGGGTTTTGAAAAGGGTGCCCACACGACACCTAGGTTTTAAAAACGGTTTTCACAATCATTTTTCTCATTTAATAGTCTTTTGTTTTCTTTGAATTTGGCCTACTGAAGATAGTAAAAGAAAAACACCATGTCTCACATCCAAGGTCACAACATCCACAATCACAGCGACCCCACGAGGGTATTGAGAACCACACAGTAGTCTATAGCATGAAATGAAGTGCAGGGAAAGTAAAGAAACGGCAGATTGGGGCTCCCACAGCCCGACTGCTCCCATCTCGGCCTCACCGTCGCCTACCTCTCACCCCTGGAAGAACCTGTCACAGAGTGGGTAGTCAGCGACACTATCATGATAAAGTAATAAAAGCAGTAAAGTAATACCAAGCCTCAAAAGTAAGACTAGCCAGAGCAACCACACTGCTCATAAAAGTAACCCGCGAACACCTGTACCACCTGTAACCTGTAGCACCTGTAACACCTGATCTCGTCGGGCACCGTTCCCGACGGGTCGCACCGCTCACACCTTGGTGCCTCAAACCCCTCACCTACGGGGGCCCCCACTACGTCACCTCGTGGGTAAACACGGGTCATCTGACCGCTTTTCCGGAAAAGAGCACCCTTAGCGGTGGCCAGACCGCGGGTGCGCGTGTCGCAACCTCGAGCCACATAATCAGACACAGGTAATATCGTAAATCACAGAGACCGTCAGCATCAGTATTTAATAAATCAGAAGTTAACACTATTACCGTTTCCCCAACCTGTATACTCAGTCTCAAAGAAAAACCCACCTTTTATGCTGTCGCGCTGCTGCTCGATGCTAGGTTCCTCCGCGTCTCGGTGTGTCCGCCCGGACCTACACGAACCTGCCGGACAGGGTCAGTAACTCATAACCCCAAAAACCAAGGACTGCGGAACGCCGGACTCTCTCGGCCGGTCGTGGGGCACGCCCTGCCGACCTGGTGAAGATGGCGGGGTCCCGGGGCGAGGCCAACGACGTGGACAGCCCACGGCTCCCGCGGGGCATCCGGCCTCCCCCCCCCCCCCTCGCACTGCCCGCGCGCGGTTGCCCGGCCCCGCGCGGGCCGGGCAGCGCGCCGCATGCCGCCCGCATGCGGGGCGCGCGCGCCCGGCCCCGCGCGCAGGGCAGCGCGCCGCCCGCATGCGGCGCCGCCCGCATGCGGGGGCGCGCGCGCCCGGCCCCGCGCGGGCTGGGCAGCGCGCCGCCCGTATGCGGCGCCGCCCGCATGCGGGGGCGCGCGCGCCCGGCCCCGCGCGGGCTGGCAGCGCGCCGCCCGCATGCGGCGCCGCCCGCATGCGGGGGTGCGCGCGCCCGGCCCCGCGCGGGCTGGGCAGCGCGCCGCCCGCATGCGGCGCCGCCCGCATGCGGGCGCGTGCGCGCCCGGCCCCGCGCGGGCTGGGCAGCGTGCCGCCCGCATGCTGCGCCGTCCGCATGCGGGGGCGCGCACGCCCCGCGCGGCCTGCGCGGCTGAGCCGCCCGCATGCGGTGTTGCCCGCATGCGCGGCTCCGCGCGCGCCGGACTCCGGCGACGACGCCGACCTTCCCCCCCCTCCCGTTTGCATAAAAGAACCAAGAATTTAACGAAACCCTAATTTAAGCTCACCTCGGATTCGTCGGCTAGGGTTGATCGAGGGAAGGATCGTCCCGCCTTGTGTGCCCGGTTCCGGGGGAAAATGGGTGCGCGGTGTTCCTCCCCCTCCTTGATCGTTTCGCCGGGGTGCTCCACGCCGATCTACGGGAAGAAGAAAGTTTGGGGAAAAAGTTCCTCGTCCGCTCTCGAGGTATCGTGCATTAGGGCAAGAGGAAGAGTACGAAGGGGGTTCCCAAAACCTAATTCCCCAACCAATTAATTAGTCATTTAGGCGCCATCGGACTAAACCCAAAAAGAAAAAGGAGTCGATCTGGGTGCGAACCTGGGTCCGGTCTGCCTCGGTAAACGTGTTAGTCGCCTGAACCGTACTAAAACTTCCGGAATTTGTTGCGGGAGATTCCGGAGTCGGAATCCAAAACCGATCGCGCCGCCGATCTCCGTTTCGCGAGCTTTATTTTCCAAAAATACCCGCGAGCCCCGACGGTCTGCCCAGAAAACACGAAAAACATAAGTCACCCCCGGACCCCTTAGTGGAAAAGCGGTTCAATAAAATTCAAAAGAGGGTCCAGAAAGGCAAATAGACCCACGGTTACTACACCACTCACCTCTTAAAAACGAGTTTCGTCCCCGAAACTCAATCCTGGTCCGCGGCGAAAAGATGGGGGTAGACCTCCCGCATCTTTGACTCCAGCTCCCACGTCGCTTCCCGCTCCTCGTGGTTGCTCCAAAGCACCTTCACGTAGGGAATGGCTCGATTTCGCAGTGTCTTGCTCTCTCTTGCTAGGATTCGCACCGGGGTTTCCTCGAAGCTTAGGTCCTCCTTCAGTTCGAGTGTCGAAACGTCCAGGACATGCGATGGGTCGGGGAGGTATTTCTTGAGCATCGAAACGTGGAACACATCGTGGACCTGGTTGAGGTTCGGTGGTAGGGCAAGGCGGTAAGCCACTGGGCCAATGCGCTCCAGAATCTCGAACGGCCCCACAAACCGCGGGCTCAGCTTGCCCTTTAACCCGAACCGCTTGATTCCCCTGGACGGCGAGACCCGCAAAAACACGTGTTCTCCCACCTGGAACTCTAGGTCGCGGCGTCTCCGATCCGCGTAGCTCTTTTGTCGACTCTGGGTGGTCAGTAAGCGCTGTCTGATGAGGCGCACTTTCTCTTCTGTCTCTTCCACCAAGTCGGGTCCCAAGAACTTCCATTCTCCCAAGTCATCCCAATAGATCGGGGATCGGCAGCGTCTCCCGTATAAGGCTTCGTAGGGTGCCATCTGGATGCTGGCCTGGTGACTGTTGTTGTACGTGAATTCTACAAGTGGCAGGTAACGCTCCCAACCGACCCCCCAATCGAGTGCACAGGCCCGAAGCAGGTCCTCTAGCGTCTGTATCACTCGCTCCGACTGCCCGTCTATCTGGGGGTGGAAGGCCGTGCTGAACTGCAATTTAGTCCCCAAGGCTCGCTGCAGACTCTGCCAAAACTTTGAGACGAAATGCGTGTCTCTATCCGATGTGATCGATGCCGGTACCCCATGTAACCTCACAATCTCGCTGAGGTAGACCTGAGCCAACCGCTCTCGGGTCCAGGTTGTGTGGATGGGCAGGAAGTGTGCTGACTTGGTTAGCCGGTCCACCACGACCCATATTGTGTCGTGTCCTTGCTGTGAACGCGGGAATCCGGTGACAAAGTCCATGGTGATATGATCCCACTTCCACTCTGGCACCGGTAAGGGTTGTAACTTTTCCGCTGGCCGCTGATGTTCCGCCTTTATCTGTTGGCACACCAGGCAGTGAGCTACATGTCGTGTCACATCCCTCTTCAGCTTGGGCCACCAGAAGGTCTGCTTGAGGTCCCTGTACATCTTTGTGCCCCCCGGATGCGCCGCATAAGGGGCGCAGTGTGCCTCTACCAGAATTTCCTCCTTCAATTCCTTCAAATCCGGCACGCAGATGCGCCCGCGGAGCCGTATGGTGCCGTCCCCTTCCACTGAAAAATCGTTCACTTGGCCCGGGGAGATCATGTCTCGGACGTGCTGCAAGTGGGGGTCGGTTTGCTGTCCTTCCCGGATCTTCTCGAATAAAGTCGGCTTGACCACCAAAGTTAGAAGTTGCGCAACCGTGCCTGCTGGCACCACTTCCAACCTTAGTCGTGCGAAGTCCGCAATCAAGTTGCTCTGCTTAGTTATCGCGCCTGCTGATCCTCCTTCTAAATGCCCTTTCCTGCTCAACGCGTCCGCCACTATGTTTGCCTTCCCGGGGTGGTATTGGATTGTTAGGTCGTAATCCTTCAGTAACTCCAGCCACCGCCTCTGTTGCAGATTTAGTTCCTTTTGGGTGAACAGGTACTTAAGACTCTGATGATCTGAGAAGATGTTACAGTGGACACCAAAGAGGTAGTGTCTCCATAACTTTAGAACGAAGACCACCGCAGCCAGCTCCAGATCGTGTATCGGATAGTTCCTTTCGTAATCCTTTAGTTGCCTAGAAGCGTAGGCTATTACCTTCCCCTGTTGCATCAGAACACCCCCAAGGCCGATTCTTGAGGCGTCGCAGTACACTTCGTAGTCCTCTCCGGGGGTCGGCAGCACAAGAATCGGCGCCCTGGTTAGCCTTTTCTTTAATTCCTCGAAGCTTTCCTGGCATTGGGCCGTCCACACAAACTTTTCTCCTTTCCTGGTCAACCGGTTTAGAGGGGCCGCAATTTTCGAGAAACCCTCGACGAACCGTCTATAGTACCCCGCCAATCCCAAGAAACTGCGGATCTCCGTCACCGTCGTCGGTGGCTGCCAGTCGATCACCGATTCCACCTTCTTGGGGTCCACGGCGATTCCCTTCGCCGAGATCACATGCCCCAGGAATCCTACTTCGCGTAGCCAGAATTCACACTTTTTGAGCTTAGCGAACAGCTTCTGCTCCCTGAGGGTTTGGAGAATCGTTCGTAAGTGGTCCTCGTGCTCCTCGTCGGTGGGTGAATAGATCAGTATGTCGTCGATGAAAACCACTACGAACCGGTCCAGGAATGGTCTAAAAATCCGGTTCATCATATCCATAAAGACCGCGGGTGCGTTCGTAAGCCCAAACGGCATGACCGTAAACTCGTAGTGGCCATACCGGGTCCGGAAGGCGGTCTTCGGAATGTCCTCGTTCCGAACTCGGAGCTGATGGTAGCCCGATTGCAGATCAATCTTCGAGAATACCGTCGCCCCCCGCAACTGGTCGAAGAGGTCGTCGATTCTGGGCAGGGGGTACTTATTCTTCACCGTAACTTTGTTTATTCCCCTGTAGTCGATGCAGAGACGTAGGCTTCCGTCCTTCTTCCGTACAAAGAGTACCGGTGCACCCCAGGGCGACACACTCGGCCTGATAAACCCTTTGTCCAAGAGGTCCTCCAGTTGCGCCTTAAGCTCCTTCAACTCCGCGAAGGCCATTCGGTAGGGCGCCTTCGTAATAGGTTGTGTACCCGGTAAAAGTTCAATAGGGAACTCCACTTCTCGTTCTGGGGGTAACCCGGGCAGTTCCGCTGGGAATACGTCGGGGAAGTCCCTCACCACTGGGATGTCTGAAGGTGTCAACGAGGGTCGGGTAACCAGATCCACCGATGCCAAGTAGGCCATGCACCCGCCCTCTACCAGTCTCCTGGCTCGAGCCGCTGAGATGACTGCCGGAAAGGAGGTGCTCTTGCACGCCAGATACGCATTCTTAGGGAAGCTTGGTTCCTGTAGTTGTACCATCCTCTTCTCGCAGTCGATAAGCGCTTGGTACCTTGAGAGCCAATCCATGCCCAACACGACGTCGTACTCCTTCAGAGGAATCACCACCAAATCCCAACGGCAAGCCAGTCGCCCAAGTTTAATCGGGCAGGTGGCCACGAAACCGGTCGCCTCCAGTGTCCCACCTGCCGTCTGGACCGTCAATCAGCTTTGGAGGGGCGTCTCCCCAAGATCATGCATAAACACGTAGTCACGAGAAATGAACGAGTGTGTTGCTCCAGTGTCAAAGAGGGTTCTAGCACGGAAATTTGAGACAGAAGTAATACCTGCGAGTACGTCCTCCGGCGGGTCCGATTCCTGGCGGGTCATTGAATAAACTCGCCCGCCCGGTTGAGGCTGCCTTTCCTCCTCGCGCCGTGAAGCCGGGGACCTAGAGGTCGACCCCATAGGAGCTTTCCCCCGCCCCGACAGTTGTGGTGAAGGCGTGGAAGCGGCAGAGGAGGCTGGTCCCAGGGCAAGGGGGCAGTTGCGGCGGAAGTGCCCCTGCTTGCCGCAGCGGAAGCAATGGTCGACTCTCTGGGGGCAATCCAACACCCCGTGCGCTCCCCCGCAGATCACACAAGGCCTGTCTCCTGATCTCGGCCCTCCTGTAGGTGCGCTCCGTGATCCCGATTGTGGCCTCCACCGCTTGGGGGGTCGGCTCCCAGCAGATGACCCCCCCCCCCGTAGCTCTGCTGTTGCCGCTTCCTATCCTCATGCTGTGCCGGGGTCTCCCTCCTAGCGCGGGTAACGGCGAACCCGCGCTCTACCACAGTGGCCCGGTCGACCACTTTCTGGAACGTATGTAAGTCAGCTGCCTGAACCACTTGGAAGATATCACTTCGCAACCCATCCACGAACAGTTGAGCCTTGTGGGATTCGTCTCTTATGACGAAAGGGACGCAATTCGCCAGGCGCACGAATTCGCGTTGATATTCCATAACCGTCTTGCTCCCTTGCTGAATGTGGTTCAAGTCGTCCTCCAGTTTCTTCTTAACACTGTTGGTGAAGAAGGCCCCAAACAGCTCCTGTTTGAACGTCGTCCACGATAGAGGCACGGTGCCCTTTGTGGGATCAGGGCGCACCGTCTTCCACCATAAGCGGGCGTTTCCCTCCAGAAAGTGGACCGCCAGGGGAACGCGCTCGTAGTCCTCTATGAGTAAGTCCTCGAACAACTTTTCCATCGATCCCACCCACTTTTCGACGACCCAGGGATCAGTCGTCTCCCCCTCGAACGTGGGTGGTTCAAACTTCTTGAAATCTGCCAGGTTGGCCCTGTAGAGTACTGGGACTTCGGACAGCGCGCCGACCACATGTGATGGCCTGGAGTGGTGAGATTGCCTTGGATATGTTGCATCTGAGTTTACTGTTGATGCTGGGTTGATTTGGATCAACACAGAAGCTCCAGCTCGATTCGGGATTTTTCCGGGCTTTGTATGCCGATTGAGGATGAGATTTGGAAATTACCGACTTCACAGTGGAGTACAGGAAATTCGGGAGCACTTGGAACAGGTGTATTATCAGATTACAGCGAGGTTCGTGAGGTTCCGGACTGACGCGGAGGATCCGGAGGCAAAAAGTGAGTCGGAACTGACAGTTTTGGAGCCGGTATATGATTCGGTCACCTCGACTCAACGGATGAGCTTTTTGAAGAGAAAAAGCTGTGGACACGTGTACTTTCGATTTACAGCGGAGTTCGGGAGGTTCCGGACAGCGGCGGAGAGCCCGAAGGCAAAAAGTGAGTTGGAGTTGGGCTTTTTGGATTATTATATTAATTTAATTAGTGAGGTTGGCTAATTAATTTGGGTTTTTGCTTGGTGGCTGTGAGGGTGTTGTGAGGGTGGTGGGCTAAGGTAAGTGGAAAGTTTACTTTTAATTAATCCCTTGCTTAGCTTAATTAAGTATAGGTTAAGCTAAGGGTTAATTAAGTGGTTTGTAGCCTTAGGGAGGTAACCTCACCCTTGGATGAACTCACCTTCACCACCTACCTCCCTCCACTCCTCCTCTGTAGCTTTTCGAAGCAGAGAAAGAAAGAAAGGAAAAGAGAGAAAGAAAGGAAAAGAAAGGAAGGAAAGGAAGAAGAAGAAGGAGAGAAAGATGGAGAAGTGGGTTTTGGAGCTTCCCTTGGTCGAGGTTTTCCCCCGTGGTGGCCGTGAGGAGCGTGGATGCATTTTTGAGGTGGGTATTTTGATGCTTTTTATTTTTGGAAAATTATTGTTAGAGTTTTTTTTTAGCCTAGGAATTTATTTGGGGCTTTTCGGAATTTGTTGGAGCCATTGGGGGATTTTGTTGGTTTTTAAAAGCTTAAAAAATGGATTTTTGGGGATTTTTGCATTTGAGTTGGAGCTCTGTTGATTTTTTTTTTTTTTTTTTGTATTTGAAGCTTGGGATTTTGATGAATTTATTTTAAAAATTTTCTGGGATTTTTTTTAGAATTTTTTTCAATTTTTTTTTAATTTTTTTCGCCGCGGGGTGCTGCCGCCGCGCGCAGCAAAGCGCTGCGAGCGGCGCTACCTAGCCGCGCGCAGGCGCGCGCGGCATGGCCGCGCGCAGGCCCCCTCGCGCGCGGCAAGGCCGCGCGCAGGTGGGCGCGGCAGGGCCGCGCGGGCCCGCGGCGGGCGGGCCTGCGCGCGCGCCGCTGCGCGAGCACGGGCTGCGCGCGGCAGGCTGCGCGCGCGCGGGCTGCGCGCGTGCGCGCGCAGCGCCGCGCGCGCGCGCGCCGCGCCGCTGGGCGCCGCGCGCCGCCGCTAGGGCGCCGCGCGGCGCGTTCCGGCGCCGCGCGGCGGGCCCCTGCTTCTCGCGGCTGGTTCCTTGGACCGCGCTGTCACGGGGCCAGCTTTTTCGCCTTAAAATTGCCCCGTGCGGCGCTCAAGTGTCGCACACCCGAGCCAGCCTTCCCGAGTCCCTTGCCACGGACACGCCCTCGAACTTAAACAGCAGGATCACAACTCAAGCATTAACCAAGCATGCTCCTCCACGAGCCTGACTGCCTGGTGCCGCGCCTTACGTCGAACCCCTTGTCGAACTCCGCGAGTTCTGAACAAACAACCCCGCCACCGAGGTTGGCCTTCAAGCCGAGTATTCCGCCTAGCCGGACAAACTCTCCTCGAGAGTGCTACTTAACCGAATGCCCCTATGCCGCCGAAGCAAGCACCCAGGACAATACAAGTTCTCACAACTTAGTCCATTTGAATGGGCCCGAGCGAGCTACCCTTGCGCGTTCCGCTCGTCTGCTTAACCGAGCGACCCGTCCCGCATATCTCGCCCGTCTGCCAGCCCATTGCCTTTGCCAAGGCGCCGCGCGCCCCGCAATTCCCACGACGGGATCCACAATCGAGTCGGGCATGTCCCGTTCCGCCGGCCACCTAGTTCCGTCATCGCTCCCGATTCGGTCCAAGGTCCGCTTCCCGAATACCCCGCACTCCTTGTTCCCGCGTGTATATACCCTTCGCAAGGGTTTGCCAACCTAGCGACATTCCTCCCGCATCGCCAACCCCCTGGCACCTCCATTGCACGACCATTCTCGGCCGCCAACACACTCGGCCCAGTATCCCAGGTTTGCTTGACGGATGTCGCCCACAATCGATTCAGCCTCGCTCCGCTTCGCTAGCCATTCGGCACCTCCATTGGCCGGCCATGCCTGGCCCCCAACACACTCGGTCCTCTCCATGGCTCACTTCACGAAAACCAGCATCGATTGTCTCCTCTTACTTCGTGGGCCGCGCCGCACGAATCCCCGCTCGGCACCGCTGCCTTTGCGAGCCTTGTCCATTACGGCGGACCAACCGTTCCTTCGCCTCGCGAACTTCGTAGGCCTCGCGCCTCACGAATCCCCGCTAGGCACCCACATGCCTTCGCAAGCCTTGTCCATTGAGGCGGACCAACCTTTCGCAAGACTGTCCCTCATCCGCTCGTTCGCTCCACTACAGAGATCCGAAACGGCATAAGGTAGTGCAAGCGAACCTAGAGGCAAAGCCTCTGGGCTTACCCCGCTCCGTAATGCCGTCGACCTCGTGTCTTAGGCATTACCCTAAGCCCGTGCGCTCTTCGACCATCGAATACCGCCCACACGAACTTAGGCTTGGCGACTCCGCTCGCCAAGGGATGGCCTATGTCCTATAGGCCAACGGGGGAGTCGGGGCCACTTCGCAAGTGTCCAACCCCTCCTCTATATAACCCACGAGGCATCCACCCCTTTGGCACCCCGGGGGTACAAAGGTGCTCACCGAGGGGTACGTTTTGAAACCCCGCATGCGGCACCATTTTCATGGTCATGGCATGGGCCATTGCTAGGGAATTGCCTCCGTTGGTTCGCCCGCGGCTCAACCCTGACGGATTGTCCCAACTTCGCTCTCCCGTCACTCTGTCAACCCAAATGCCTACCAAATGTCCTCCAAAAGTGGCCCCCAAGGATGTCACGGTCGAACCAACCGATCGACACGTGACAGACTCCCCCACCCAAGTTATCGACGCCCTCGTCGATGTCCATCCGTTCACCAGCTTCGTTGATAGCTGCCAACCACTACTCCAGATCAGAGCCGCCCCGGCCTTGGCATCGCATGCCACACTGACCCACCTTGAGCATGTCCGCTACCCAACGTGTCGCTTCCGTGCTTCCAGCTTGGTTGATAGCTGCCAACCACTACTCCAGATCAGAGCCGCCCCGGCCTTGGCATCGCATACCACACTGACCCGCCCTTGAGTATGTCCGCTACTCAACGCGTTGCTGAAGCTCCTTGGTCCTCTCGACCAAACCACAGATCAGAGCCGCTCCCGGCCTTGGCATCGCATGCCACACTGACCCAAAACACTGTGCAAACCATTCTGTCCCCTTGAGTTGAAGCTCCCAGCTCCGGATGCCTCCCCCGCACCACAAAACTCCTCCACGGAACTAGAATGTTAACCTTGTCGCCTGCTCGCGACAACCCAGATGGCACTGGCACGTCCCTGCAACTCGGTTCTTCTCGAGGTGCTACTCGGCCCTTCTGTCCCTTTCGCCCCTACTTAACCCAAGTCTCCTGCAGCTAGTAGCCAACCTTGTGCCTCCCTCGCAGGGAAATCCCTTTCCAGCTAGCGATCTCTTCCCAGAACGCTACCGGACCAACTAGTGCACTCGGTATACTCCGCGAATACACCTATCCAAGCGTGCACGAGTTCCTTTGAAAATCAGTAGAGTGGCCCTCCCTCGCTCCCTCCGAGGTCAAACTCCAAACGTCCCAACGTCTTGGAGCGTCCAACGCGAATCAGCTCGCAGCTCGGCTTCGCTTCTCCACCTCAAAATATCACAAACTGTGGTCGGGCCAGATCACATCCAACCCCTTCCAATATCCATGAGTACTTCTGCCCATCTCGTGCCATTCCCGCACACAACTTTGGCCTCACAAATGCCCCCGCAATCACATAACGTCAAGCCATCACCATGGTCTCCACGAGTTTTCGAGTCTTTTGCCGAGACACGCCTGTCCTCGCTACTTCGCACATCTACTTGCTCCACCATGAACTCTTGTTATGCCTCCTGACTGCATTGCACTTTCGCTACTCGTTGCTGCTTAGCACCTTCGGCTTCTGTACTCCCGACTTCGGTTCCTCGCCAAAGTCCCTGGCCAAGTTCGAGACTAACGACACCTCGTTTCCATTGCTCGAACTTGCCGTCCTCCATACCTCCAGCAATCACCTTCGCGATAGCCGCTGAACGGAACCCAAGCTTAACCCATCTGATAGTCTTTCTCGCAACTGCTGATAACGGTGATGTCGCCATCCAACGTCCACCCCCTCACAAATTGCGATACCTCGACCCTTTGAGTTGACAACTGGATTTTTCCCCTCCCAGCAACCTGTCACTAGGCGATCCTGGACCACGGTCCACCCGAGTGTCTTGACTTGTCTCTTCGTCTACACTCGAGTCCAAATCTCTCTGCTCTAAAAGCTCAGGTCCTTCACACAACCTTTGCAATCTGCCAGCAGAGTCCACACGATCCGTCGCACGGATGCGTGCCCGCTATCTCGAGACCTTAGCACTGCCACTGCTTTTCCCGAACATAGCTCCTTACCTTGTTCCTCTGAACAAAGTCCAATCCATCGTTTGATCTGCTCGAATAGGGAGTCCCATTCGTCCAACCTGTGGCCACACCATCGAGAGCAACCGATCTCCCATCGGCCTTCTCGCCCCA
The DNA here is from genome assembly GCA_029168755.2 of Tillandsia fasciculata. NCBI lineage: Eukaryota > Viridiplantae > Streptophyta > Magnoliopsida > Poales > Bromeliaceae > Tillandsia > Tillandsia fasciculata. Next base: position 125,292 of record JAQOTM010000414.1, on the reverse strand, counting down.
AGTGAGAAACACCAAACCATCCAGCAACCCTTGGCCCACTTCACAACCTAGCCCAACGCTTAGCTGCTACTGCCACGGACCCGATCAGTCTTGGTTCCCAACTTGTGCTCCACGAAGTGAACTCTTCTGACATGTGTGTTTTATCCGCCACGTTCCTTAGACAAGATCCCTTTATCGAGTCACCAAACATCGGGACACATTCTGCTCAAATGTGCTCCCCCACCCTGAGTCGCACTCAGGCCAAATCCAGGCATTCGCAATGCCCACTTCCGCTGCGCGAGTTTCGGTTCTACCACAACCTTGACTACACTCATCAGCGGGATCCACGTCATTCGTCCATTGTACACGTGGATACTGCTCTGAACAATCAACGCTGTCACCGCCCTGTCCAGATACAGACTCTTCTCCTTACCCGAAGAGTAAAGGTCCAATTGTGATCTTTTTCTTGCACCGACATAACTCTATTCAATTCATGGGTACACACTCGAAGAGTGATCGACCTCCCCATCGATCTTCTTGTACTGAAATATTTAAACTCAGTCACAACGAAGTAACCCTTCTGCCGCGTGTGCTGCATCCCAATCCTTCCTTTCTAGAGACTCATTCGCTGCAAGACCACAATCCCAGAAGCACATCGTCGCACAATGTGTTCCTTCCACTCCATGGTAACCGCGACCACGGACCACTTAATGATTCTCCCAATCATTGCCTCGTCGCCTGCCACGCGACTCCGGACTTAGCCATTTTCACAAGTATTGTACTAGAATCCGCTGCACTCTGACTCCGCATCTCCCACAAGCGTAATCCCGCCACAGTGCCTCGCCGACGCCTAGTACCTTCGTTGGAGTGACTCCACTCACACCAACTTCGCCGCCAAGGTCGCACCTTCCGGCCAAATATTCAACCCATGAGCTCTACTTAGCTCTGATACCACTTGTCACGGGGCCAGCTTTTTCGCCTTAAAATTGCCCCGTGCGGCGCTCAAGTGTCGCACACCCGAGCCAGCCTTCCCGAGTCCCTTGCCACGGACACGCCCTCGAACTTAAACAGCGGGATCACAACTCAAGCATTAACCAAGCATGCTCCTCCACGAGCCTGACTGCCCGGCGCCGCGCCTTACGTCGAACCCCTTGTCGAACTCCGCGAGTTCTGAACAAACAACCCCGCCACCGAGGTTGGCCTTCAAGCCGAGTATTCCGCCTAGCCGGACAAACTCTCCTCGAGAGTGCTACTTAACCGAATGCCCCTATGCCGCCGAAGCAAGCACCCAGGACAATACAAGTTCTCACAACTTAGTCCATTTGAATGGGCCCGAGCGAGCTACCCTTGCGCGTTCCGCTCGTCTGCTTAACCGAGCGACCCGTCCCGCATATCTCGCCCGTCTGCCAGCCCATTGCCTTTGCCAAGGCGCCGCGCGCCCCGCAATTCCCACGACGGGATCCATAATCGAGTCGGGCATGTCCCGTTCCGCCGGCCACCTAGTTCCGTCATCGCTCCCGATTCGGTCCAAGGTCCGCTTCCCGAATACCCCACACTCCTTGTTCCCGCGTGTATACCCTTCGCAAGGGTTTGCCAACCTAGCGACATTCCTCCCGCATCGCCAACCCCCTGGCACCTCCATTGCACGACCATGCTCGGCCGCCAACACACTCGGCCCAGTATCCAAGGTTTGCTTGACGGATGTCGCCCACAATCGAATCAGCCTCGCTCCGCTTCGCTAGCCATTCGGCACCTCCATTGGCCGGCCATGCCTGGCCCCCAACACTCTCGGTCCTCTCCATGGCTCACTTCACGAAAACCAGCATCGATTGTCTCCTCTTACTTCGTGGGCCGCGCCGCACGAATCCCCGCTCGGCACCGCTGCCTTTGCGAGCCTTGTCCATTACGGCGGACCGACCGTTCCTTCGCCTCGCGAACTTCGTAGGCCTCGCGCCTCACGAATCCCCGCTAGGCACCCACATGCCTTCGCAAGCCTTGTCCATTGAGGCGGACCAACCTTTCGCAAGACTGTCCCTCATCCGCTCGTTCGCTCCACTACAGAGATCCGAAACGGCATAAGGTAGTGCAAGCGAACCTAGAGGCAAAGCCTCTGGGCTTACCCCGCTCCGTAATGCCGTCGACCTCGTGTCTTAGGCATTACCCTAAGCCCGTGCGCTCTTCGACCATCGAATACCGCCCACACGAACTTAGGCTTGGCGACTCCGCTCGCCAAGGGATGGCCTATGTCCTATAGGCCAACGGGGGAGTCGGGGCCACTTCGCAAGTGTCCAACCCCTCCTCTATATAACCCACGAGGCATCCACCCCTTTGGCACCCCGGGGGTACAAAGGTGCTCACCGAGGGGTACGTTTTGAAACCCCGCATGCGACACCATTTTCATGGTCATGGCATGGGCCATTGCTAGGGAATTGCCTCCGTTGGTTCGCCCGCGGCTCAACCCTGACGGATTGTCCCAACTTCGCTCTCCCGTCACTCTGTCAAGCCAAATGCCTACCAAATGTCCTCCAAAAGTGGCCCCCAAGGATGTCACGGTCGAACCAACCTGACCGACACGTGACAGCGCGGTTGCCGCCTTCGTCGCTCGGCGTGCCCCGGAACTTCGTCGGCGCCTCGGTTTGCGTGCCGGCCCCGTTTTTTTTCCGCCGACGGAGGCCAGTTTCGCCGTCGGATGCTGTTTTCCGCCGACGGAGGCCGTTTTTCCGCCGACGAAGGCCGGTTTCGCCGTCGGATGCTGTTTTTCGCCGACGGAGGCCGTTTTTCCGCCGTCGGAGGCTGTTTTTCGCCGTCGACCGCTGTTTTCGCCGCCGCGAACTGTTTTTCGCCGTCGACCGCTGTTTTTCGCCGTCGACCGCTGTTTTCGCCGCCGCGAGCTGTTTTTCGCCGTCGACCGTTGTTTTTCGCCGTCGACCGCTGTTTTCGCCGCCGCGAGCTGTTTTTCGCCGTCGACCGCTGTTTTCGCCGCCGCGAACTGTTTTTCGCCGTCGACCGCTGTTTTTCGCCGTCGACCGCTGTTTTCGCCGCCGCGAGCTGTTTTTCGCCGTCGACCGCTGTTTTCGCAGCCGCGAACTGTTTTTCGCCGTCGACCGCTGTTTTCGCCGCCGCGAGCTGTTTTTCGCCGTCGACCGCTGCTTTTTTCGCCGTCGACCGCTGTTTTCGCCGTCGCGAGCTGTTTTTCGCCGTCGACCGCTGTTTTCGCCGCCGCGAGCTGTTTTTCGCCGTCGACCGCTGTTTTTCGCCGTCGACCGCTGTTTTCGCCGCGGCGTGCTGTTTTTCGCCGTCGGGCGTTGTTTTTCGCCGTCGGTCGCGGTTTTTCGCCGTGGAGGCTGTTTTGCCGGCGCAGGCCGTTTTTCGCCGCCGGGTGCTCGATTTTCGATCGATCTTTACTGATTTTGCATTTTCTCTTTCCCTGGCAGTTTTCTGTGCAGTTTTAGCTTCTATCTGGGACGCGACCTTGTGACTCCGTTTTGCGTGCGGGTTCCGGCGTCGTGCTTCGGGTTGCGTGCGGGCCATGTGGAGACAAGGTAAGCCCGCTGAGCCCAATTGCAAGTGTCGACAAGCAATTGGTGGCGATCTGAGGTGGGTTGGTTTTTCTCTCCAAGTCTTCGGACTTCCTTCTAATTCTATTATAATAGGATTTGCATGCTAGTTTAAGTGTTTTCTTGGAACTTGACTAGCACCCCCGTCATATGTTGCATGTGTTCAACCAGACCAATAGAGAACCTTAATCTGGGCTAGGTTCTTTTGTGCTTTAGACATCCCCACACATGGCATTTCCTTCTGGACATAGAGTTTCTCGCCCGGGTAGTGGGCCGAGCGGTCAGAGTTTTGTGGGATGGGTGTTTCACTCGGGCCTGGGGGCTGAGTGGGGTCTGGTGGCTGTGTTAGGCCAGTGTTGGTGGTTTGGGAACCGTTTAGAGTAAACGGTGGTCCCGGGTTTCTAGTTGTGACGTCGTTTTCTCGTTACTACCACGTTGTGATCGTGGAGTACGTATGTTATCAGGACCTTGAACCCAGAATGCTTTTGAACTCTCATGATTTTGGTATACCAGTGTTTTCCTTCCGTATTCCTAAGGGTCGCCGGAGCTTGTTCTTGTTTGATTGGGCGAAGGTGTCACCCTTGGGAGTTCGGGAAACAAACTCGTTTTCAACTGATTTTCTCAAGAACTAAAATCCATAAAAGCTGGTTTTTCTCAATTTAAGATAGTTTTCAAAAGGGTAAATTTTACCCTCACCCCAAGGGGGTTGAGGAGAAATGATATTTCTTTATAAAGGTCATCTTTTTACTAAATTCCCTCATCCGCCAGGGCGGGGGATCTGGGTTCTAAGGGCTGATTTCGTCTTGGGCCGAAAACAACGGGAGGCGACACCTATAGCCGGTTCTTGTTTGATTGGGGTCGTAGGTAGTAGACTCCCGGGGTTTTCGGACTCTGTGCAGTTCTAGCTGTGGAGCATCTCCAGCCGTGAGTTATGAGTTTGAGTTGAGATAGTTGCCCACTTTAACCGAGAGGGGCCGAATCCCTGAACGGTAAAGGATCGAGAACTTCGATAGGCTGAGCCTAGAGTCTGTTCTTGTTTGATTGGGGTTCTAGGCACCGGTCTATCGGGATTCTCGGACCTTGCCGCGTCAGTCGGCTCTGCTCGTCTATGAGTGGGGTGTCGTTGTGGGAGCCGTATGGAGTGACGGCGGTCCCAGCTGTGTAGTACCTTCTTGAGTGAGTTGTGTTGTGAGGTTGAGTCGTGGAGGGTTCTCCGACTGAGTTGTGCCTTGAGCATCGAGATACCGATCTGTTTGATCGTGGATTATAGCCTGCTGAGCCTGGCATTTCATGCCAGTTATGAGATACTTGTGATACTTGAGTTCGTTGGGGTCGCTCCCCTCGAGCTACGCCCCGGGTGCGTTGATGATACCGAGCCTGACGAGGCTGCGATGATGCGACTAGTTGATACACTAGAGTTCGCTTGAGATTGAGATAGTCCTTGAGGGACACCCTACGTAAGACCAAGTCCTGTTTGGGCGTAGTGGCAGTAGGTGAGCGCAGCTTGTTTGACTGGTCCAAAGTGGGACAGTCATTGAGATTGGGTGACATTGGGTGAGTGATGGCATAGTACTTGACATGTGGTCAGTAGTGAGTGGATGCATACCATCATCTGTGTTCTCTTTCTCATTGAGCTTAGTAGATAGAGGCATGATAGCTGTAGTTCTATCTTTTGCAGGTTAGACGCTTCGTCTGTACAGCAGTTTTCGTACAGATGGCGGATCTGTTAGCGAGCCCGGGTCGCAGTTTCGACCCCGGGGCGTGACAGATTAGAGTGGTATCAGAGCCTAGGTTGTAGGTCGTTGAGGACTTAGAAACCCTAGGCTATTGTGGTTGGACATTCGGATGACTACGTGAGAGACGTGAATTTAGCGAGAGTCCTGATTGAGTTTTTACCTCTCCCAAGGGATGGGATGAGTGATTTTGCTTGTTATTCGCTCAAAGTGATTATGTTGGCTGCAGACAACATAATACTTTTGGAAGGATAACAAGTTCTAGACTCTCGCTGGATTGGGTCGTTTGGTTATTACGTCCTGACGTTTGTATTTGTTGCAGAGTTACCTGTGATGCCGCCGAGACGTCGTGCAGCGACGAGAGGGCGTTCGACCTTGGACGAGGAGCCCGAGCGGCGAGAGGCCGAGCGGGCCAGGCAGATTGAGGCCCAGGAGCTACGGGCTCAGGTGGCCCAGATGTCAGAGGCGTTGCGGCGCCAGGAGGAAAATATGGAGCGCATGATGCGCATGCTTGAGCAGAGGGCACCACCAGCAGTACCATCGGTTACAACATCCTCGACCTCGTCACAGATTCCTCCGTTGACAGAGACAGAGCAAAGGGAGCTCATCGATAGGCTAGCTTATATCAACCAGTTTCAGGGCAGAGTTCAGAGCCGTGGGATGTTGAGAACTGGATTGCGGCAATGGAAAAACTTTTTGAGAACCTCTTCATCAAGGAAGAACATCAGGTACATTTGGGGGCACACTATTTGGAAAAGGACGCCGAGATTTGGTGGCGTCGAGTTCGCCCAGTTGGACCACCGGGAGTTCAGTTGTTGACTTGGCCAGAGTTTCGAGCTTTACTACGCGGGGCCTATTTTCCTGATAGTGCAAAGCAGAAACTCGAAGGGGATCTTCGACGATTGCAGCAGGGTGATCGACCTCTTCAGTAGTATATTCGGGAGTTTCAGCGGTTGCTGAACAGTGTACCACATGTTGCCCCTGATGAGGCTCAGAGGGTGGATTTGTTTGAGAGAGGACTGCACCAGGACATTTATCATCTTGTACACTCGCACCGGTCACCGACTTTGGATGCAGCCATAGAGCGTGCTCGGTGGGTTTCCCGAGGCACAGCGTTTATGTCAGAGAGGGACGGAGCGCCAAGGACCAGCTCCGGGGAGAGGCATTCAGTACCGCCTGATTTTGGACAGACGAGTAGATCGAGACCCCCGAGGCCGTCACAACCCCAGTCTGAAGGTCGTGGATTTCAGAGGAGACAGAGATCAGGAGGATCCCCACAGCCGAGGCACCAGCAGCGGTATCAGGATGAGTGTGTCATTTGCGGTGGGCCACATGCAGTGCAGCAGTGTGACTATAGGCAGGGGCGATGCTTTTCGTGTGGACAGATTGGACATTTTCAGGCAGCATGCCCTCGAGCAGTACTTTCGGTAATGCCGCTTGCAACGGCACCCCCGCTACCTTTTCCAGAAGAAGGAGCTCCTCCGACTTACCGCCAGCCAGATGAGGCCACGACGTCGAGGCAGCCAGGGCGACGACCACCCACATCGAGAGGATGAGTTGGGCTACCCGTTTGGAGGGCGCCAGGATAGCAGGTCGCTTGGTACCAGATGTGATACCCCCTTCCTAGTTGTTGAGACTGGAGTTTTTGCACCCCCTACAGGGTTTGAGTGGATGGAGTGTAGTTTTTGGATTGCGGCCACAGCAGGGACAGCGTCAACACCTCTCTCCTTGTTTTCTCGTTTTAACACCGAAACTGGCGAACGGGACGAAAATTTCGAAGGACTACTCCGGAAATGGAGACGATGCTGGAACCTGTTCTTGTTTGATTGGGGTGAAGGCATCGGTCCTTTGGAAATTTCGAACTTTTCGCTATTTTCGGCGGCTTTTCAAATAGAGAGTTGGGGTTGATGATGTTCCTGAGGTAGGTTTCTGGTGGTAGGGGGTGTGTTTTGGGTTTCAAGGACGAAACCTTTTGAAGGAGGGGAGAGTGTAGAGTACTGGGACTTCGGACAACGCGCCGACCACATGTGATGGCCTGGAGTGGTGAGATTGCCTCGGATATGTTGCATCTGAGTTTACTATTGATGCTGGGTTGATTTGGATCAACACAGAAGCTCCAGCTCGATTCGGGATTTTTCCGGGCTTTGTATGCCGATTGAGGATGAGATTTGGAAATTACCGACTTCACAGTGGAGTACAGGAAATTCGGGAGCACTTGGAACAGGTGTATTATCAGATTACAGCGAGGTTCGTGAGGTTCCGGACTGACGCGGAGGATCCGGAGGCAAAAAGTGAGTTGGAACTGACAGTTTTGGAGCCGGTATTTGATTCGGGCACCTCGACTCAACGGATGAGCTTTTTGAAGAGAAAAAGCTGTGGACACGTGTACTTTCGATTTACAGCGGAGTTCGGGAGGTTCCGGACAGCGGCGGAGAGCCCGAAGGCAAAAAGTGAGTTGGAGTTGGGCTTTTTGGATTATTATATTAATTTAATTAGTGAGGTTGGCTAATTAATTTGGGTTTTTGTTTGGTGGCTGTGAGGGTGTTGTGAGGGTGGTGGGCTAAGGTAAGTGGAAAGTTTCTTAGCTTAATTAAGTATAGGTTAAGCTAAGGGTTAATTAAGTGGTTTGTAGCCTTAGGGAGGTAACCTCACCCTTGGATGAACTCACCTTCACCACCTACCTCCCTCCACTCCTCCTCTGTAGCTTTTCGAAGCAGAGAAAGAAAGAAAGGAAAAGAGAGAAAGAAAGGAAAAGAAAGGAAGGAAAGGAAGAAGAAGAAGAAGAGGAAGATGGAGAAGTGGGTTTTGGAGCTTCCCTTGGTCGAGGTTTTCCCCCGTGGTGGCCCTGAGGAGCGTGGATGCATTTTTGAGGTGGGTATTTTGATGCTTTTTATTTTTGGAAAATTATTGTTAGAGTTTTTTTTTAGCCTTGGAATTTATTTGGGGCTTTTCGGAATTTGTTGGAGCCATTGGGGGATTTTGTTGGTTTTTAAAAGCTTAAAAAATGGATTTTTGGGGATTTTTGCATTTGAGTTGGAGCTCTGTTGATTTTTTTTTTTTTTGTATTTGAAGCTTGGGATTTTGATGAATTTATTTTAAAAATTTTTTGGGATTTTTTTTAGAATTTTTTTCAATTTTTTTTTAATTTTTTTCGCCGCGGGGTGCTGCCGCCGCGCGCAGCAAAGCGCTGCGCGCGGCGCTGCCTGGCCGCGCGCAGGCCCCCGCGCGCGCGGCAAGGCCGCGCGCAGGCGCGCGGGCGCGCTGTCACGGGGCCAGCTTTTTCACCTTAAAATTGCCCCGTGCGGCGCCCAAGTGTCGCACACCCGAGCCAGCCTCCCCGAGTCCCTTGCCACGGACACGCCCTCGAACTTAAACAGCGGGATCACAACTCAAGCATTAACCAAGCATGCTCCTCCACGAGCCTGACTGCCCGGCGCCGCGCCTTACGTCGAACCCCTTGTCGAACTCCGCGAGTTCTGAACAAACAACCCCGCCACCGAGGTTGGCCTTCAAGCCGAGTATTCCGCCTAGCCGGACAAACTCTCCTCGAGAGTGCTACTTAACCGAATGCCCCTATGCCTCCGAAGCAAGCATCCAGGACAATACAAGTTCTCACAACATAGTCCATTTTGAATGGGCCCGAGCGAGCTACCCTTGCGCGTTCCGCTCGTCTGCTTAACCGAGCGACCCGTCCCGCGCGTCTCGCCCGTCCGCCAGCCCATTGCCTTGCCAAGGCGCCGCGCGCCCCGCAATTCCCACGACGGGATCCACAATCGAGTCGGGCATGTCCCGTTCCGCCGGCCACCTAGTTCCGTCATCGCTCCCGATTCGGTCCAAGGTCCGCTTCCCGAATACCCCACACTCCTTGTTCCCGCGGGTATACCCTTCGCAAGGGTTTGCCAACCTAGCGACATTCCTCCCGCATCGCCAACCCCCTGGCACCTCCATTGCACGACCATGCTCGGCCGCCAACACACTCGGCCCAGTATCCAAGGTTTGCTTGACGGATGTCGCCCACAATCGAATCAGCCTCGCTCCGCTTCGCTCGCCATTCGGCACCTCCATTGGCCGGCCATGCCTGGCCCCCAAGACCCTTGGTCCTCTCCATGGCTCACTTCACGAAAACCAGCATCGATTGTCTCCTCTTACTTCGTGGGCCGCGCCGCACGAATCCCCGCTCGGCACCGCTGCCTTTGCGAGCCTTGTCCATTACGGCGGACCAACCGTTCCTTCGCCCCGCGAACTTCGTAGGCCTCACGCCTCACGAATCCCCGCTAGGCACCCACATGCCTTCGCAAGCCTTGTCCATTGAGGCGGACCAACCTTTCGCAAGACTGTCCCTCATCCGCTCGTTCGCTCCACTACAGAGATCCGAAACGGCATAAGGTAGTGCAAGCGAACCTAGAGGCAAAGCCTCTGGGCTTACCCCGCTCCGTAATGCCGTCGACCTCGTGTCTTAGGCATTACCCTAAGCCCGTGCGCTCTTCGACCATCGAATACCGCCCACACGAACTTAGGCTTGGCGACTCCGCTCGCCAAGGGATGGCCTATGTCCTATAGGCCAACGGGGGAGTCGGGGCCACTTCGCAAGTGTCCAACCCCTCCTCTATATAACCCACGAGGCATCCACCCCTTTGGCACCCCGGGGGTACAAAGGTGCTCACCGAGGGGTACGTTTTGAAACCCCGCATGCGGCACCATTTCCATGGTCATGGCATGGGCCATTGCTAGGGAATTGCCTCCGTTGGTTTGCCCGCGGCTCAACCCTGACGGATTGTCCCAACTTCGCAACCCCGTCACTCTGTCAACCCAAATGCCTACCAAATATCCTCCAAAAGTGGCCCCCAAGGATGTCACGGTCGAACCAACACGATCGACACGTGACAGACTCCCCCACCCAAGTTATCGACGTCCTCGTCGATGTACATCCATTCACCAGCTTCGTTGATAGCTGCCAACCACTACTCCAGATCAGAGCCGCCCTCGGCCTTGGCATCGCATGCCACACTGACCCACCCTTGAGCATGTCCGCTACCCAACGTGTCGCTTCCGTGCTTCCAGCTTGGTTGATAGCTGCCAACCACTACTCCAGATCAGAGCCGCCCTGGCCTTGGCATCGCATGCCACACTAACCCACCCTTGAGCATGTCCGCTACTCAATGCATTGCTGAAGCTCCTTGGTCCTCTCGACCAAACCACAGATCAGAGCCGCTCCCGGCCTTGGCATCGCATGCCACACTGACCCGAAACACTGTGAAAACCATTCTGTCCCCTTGAGTTGAAGCTCCCCAGCTCCGGATGCCTCCCCCGCACCACAAAACTCCTCCACGGAACCAGAATGTTAACCTTGTCGTCTGCTCACGACAACCCAGATAGCACTGGCACATCCCTGCAACTCGGTTCTTCTTGAGGTGCTACTCGGCCCTTCTGTCCCTTTCGCCCCTACTTAACCCAAGTCTTCTGCAGCTAGTGGCCAACCTTGTGCCTCCCTCGCAGGAAAATCCCTTTCCAGCTAGCGATCTCTTCCCAGAACGCTACTGGACCAACTAGTGCACTTGGTATACTCCGCGAATACACCTACCCAAGCGCGCACGAGTTCCTTCGAAAATCAGTAGAGTGGCCCTCCCTTGCTCCCTCCGAGGTCAAACTCCAAACGTCCCAACGTCTTGGAGCGTCCAACGCGAATCAGCTCGCAGCTCGGCTTCGCTTCTCCACCTCAAAATATCACAGTATTCATATGGGCTTCTCTACCCTGGAGCTCCCAATACGCCAACTGTGGTCAGGCCAGATCGCATCCAACCCCTTCCAATATCCATGAGTACTTCTGCCCATCTCGTGCCGTTCCCGCACACAACTTTTGCCTCACAAATGCCCCCGCAATCACATAACGTCAAGCCATCACCATGGTCTCCACAAGTTTTTGAGTCTTTTGCCGAGACACGCCTGCCCTCGACTACTTCGCACATCTACTTACTCCACCATGAACTCTTGTTATGCCTCCTGACTGCTTTGCACTTTCGCTACTCGTTGCTGCTTAGCACCTATGGCTTCTGTACTCCCGGTCGCTCAAGCCCATTCCCTTTAGGCTTTCGCTAAACCCGACTTCGGTCTCCACCAAAGTCCCCGGCCAAGTTCAAGACTAACGACACCTCGTTTCCATTGCTCGAACTTGCCGTCCTCCATACCTCCAGCAATCACCTTCGCGATAGCCGCTGAACGGAACCCAAGCTTAACCCATCTGATAGTCTTTCTCGCAACTGCTGATAACGGTGATGTCGCCATCCAACGTCCACCCCCTCACAAATTGCGATACCTCGACCCTTTGAGTTGACAACTGGATTTTTCCCCTCCCAGCAACCTGTCACTAGGCGATCCTGGACCAAGGTCCACCCGAGTGTCCTGACTTGTCTCTTCGTCTACACTCGAGTCCAAATCTCTCTGCTTTAAAAGCTCCGGTCCTTACACAACCTTTGCAATCTGCCAGCAGAGACCACACGATCCGTCGCACGGATGCGTGCCCGCTATCTCGAGACCTTTAGCACTGCCACTGCTTTTCCCGGACATAGCTCCTTACCTTGTTCCTCTGAACAAAGTCCAACCCATCGTTTGATCCGCTCGAATAGGGAGTCCCATACGTCCAGCCTGTGGCCACACCATCGAGAGCAACCGATCTCCCCATCGGCCTTCTCGCCCCAAGTGAGAAACACCAAACCATCCAGCAACCCTTGGCCCACTTCACAACCTAGCCCAACGCTTAGCTGCTACTGCCACGGACCCGATCAGTCTTGGTTCCCAACTTGTGCTCCACGAAGTGAACTCTTCTGACATGTGTGTTTTATCCGCCACGTTCCTTGGACAAGATCCCTTTATCGAGTCACCAAACATCGGGACACATTCTGCTTCAATGTGCTCCCCCACCCTGAGTCGCAAGCACCGCCGAGCGAACTCAGACCAAACCCAGGCATTCGCAATGCCCACTTCCGCTGCGCGAGTTTCGGTTCTACCACAACCTTGACTACACCCATCAGCGGGATCCACGTCATTCGTCCATTGTACACGTGGATGGTGCACTGGACAATCAACGCTGTCACCGTCTTGCCCATATGCAGACTCTTCTCCTCACCCGAAGAGTAAAGGTCCAATTGTGATCTTTTTCTTGCACCGACATAACTCTATTCAATTCATGGGTACACACTCGAAGAGTAACCGACCTCCCCATCGATCTTCTTGTACTGAAATACTTAAACTCAGTCACAACGAAGTAACCCTTCTGCCGCGTGTGCTGCATCCCAATCCTTCCCTTCTAGAGACTCATTCGCTGCAAGACCACAATCCCGGAAGCACATCGTCGCACAATGTGTTCCTCTCTTTCCCAAGCCGCGAACACCACTTCACGAACTCAGGTTCCTTAGGCACCCGCCTAATTCCACTCCGTGGTAACCGCGACCACGGACCACATAATGATTCTCCCAATCATTGCCTCGTCGCCTGCCACGCGACTCCGGACTTAGCCATTTTCACAAGTATTGTACTAGAATCCGCTGCACTCTGACTCCGTATCTCCCACAAGCGTAATCCCGCCACAGTGCCTCGCCGACGCCTAGTACCTTCGTTGGAGTGACTCCACTCACACCAACTTCGCCGCAAAGGTCGCACCTTCCGGCCAAATCTTCAACCCATGAGCTCAACTTAGCTCTGATACCACTTGTCACGGGGCCAGCTTTTTCGCCTTAAAATTGCCCCGTGCGGCGCCCAAGTGTCGCACACCCGAGCCAGCCTCCCCGAGTCGCTTGCCACGGACACGCCCTCGAACTTAAACAGCGGGATCACAACTCAAGCATTAACCAAGCATGCTCCTCCACGAGCCTGACTGCCCGGCGCCGCGCCTTACGTCGAACCCCTTGTCGAACTCCGCGAGTTCTGAACAAACAACCCCGCCACCGAGGTTGGCCTTCAAGCCGAGTATTCCGCCTAGCCGGACAAACTCTCCTCGAGAGTGCTACTTAACCGAATGCCCCTATGCCGCCGAAGCAAGCACCCAGGACAATACAAGTTCTCACAACTTAGTCCATTTGAATGGGCCCGAGCGAGCTACCCTTGCGCGTTCCGCTCGTCTGCTTAACCGAGCGACCCGTCCCGCATATCTCGCCCGTCTGCCAGCCCATTGCCTTTGCCAAGGCGCCGCGCGCCCCGCAATTCCCACGACGGGATCCACAATCGAGTCGGGCATGTCCCGTTCCGCCGGCCACCTAGTTCCGTCATCGCTCCCGATTCGGTCCAAGGTTCGCTTCCCGAATACCCCACACTCCTTGTTCCCGCGGGTATACCCATCGCAAGGGTTTGCCAACCTAGCGACATTCCTCCCGCATCGCCAACCCCCTGGCACCTCCATTGCACGACCATGCTCGGCCGCCAACACACTCGGCCCAGTATCCAAGGTTTGCTTGACGGATGTCGCCCACAATCGAATCAGCCTCGCTCCGCTTCGCTCGCCAATCGGTACCTCCATTGGCCGGCCATGCCTGGCCCCCAACACCCTTGGTCCTCTCCATGGCTCACTTCACGAAAACCAGCATCGATTGTCTCCTCTTACTTCGTGGGCCGCGCCGCACGAATCCCCGCTCGGCACCGCTGCCTTTGCGAGCCTTGTCCATTATGGCGGACCAACCGTTCCTTCGCCCCGCGAACTTCGTAGGCCTCACGCCTCACGAATCCCCGCTAGGCACCCACATGCCTTCGCAAGCCTTGTCCATTGAGGCGGACCAACCTTTCGCAAGACTGTCCCTCATCCGCTCGTTCGCTCCACTACAGAGATCCGAAACGGCATAAGGTAGTGCAAGCGAACCTAGAGGCAAAGCCTCTGGGCTTACCCCGCTCCGTAATGCCGTCGACCTCGTGTCTTAGGCATTACCCTAAGCCCGTGCGCTCTTCGACCATCGAATACCGCCCACACGAACTTAGGCTTGGCGACTCCGCTCGCCAAGGGATCCTATAGGCCAACGGGGGAGTCGGGCCACTTCGCAAGTGTCCAACCCCTCCTCTATATAACCCACGAGGCATCCACCCCTTTGGCACCCCGGGGGTACAAAGGTGCTCACCGAGGGGTACGTTTTGAAACCCCGCATGCGGCACCATTTCCATGGTCATAGCATGGGCCATTGCTAGGGAATTGCCTCCGTTGGTTTGCCCGCGGCTCAACCCTGACAGATTGTCCCAACTTCGCAACCCCGTCACTCTGTCAACCCAAATGCCTACCAAATGTCCTCCAAAGGTGGCCCCCAAGGATGTCACGGTCGAACCAACACGATCGACACGTGACAGCGCGGCAGGGCCGCACGCAGGCGAGCGTGGCATTGCCGCACGCAGGTGCGCGCGGTAGGGCCGCGCGCGGGCCCCGTGGGCCGAGCGGGCAGCGCGCGGGCCTGCGCGTGCGGGCGCTGGCCTACGCGGGCACGCGCCGCTGCGCGCAGCACAGAGTGTTGCGCGCAGCGGGCTGCGCGCGCGGCGGGCTGCGAGCGGGCGCGCGGAGCGCCGCCGCGCGGTGCGTGCAGCGCCGCTGGGCGCCGCTGGGGCGCCGCGCGGCGGGCCCGTGCTTCTCGCGGCTGGTTCCTTGGACCGCGCGGTTGCCGCCTTCGTCGCTCGGCGTGCCCCGGGACTTCGTCGGTGCCTCGGTTTGCGTGTCGGCCCCGTTTTTTTTCTGCCGACGGAGGCCGGTTTCGCCGTCGGATGCTGTTTTCCGCCGACGGAAGCCGTTTTTCCGCCGACGGAGGCCGGTTTCGCCGTCGGATGCTGTTTTTCGCCGACGGAGGCCGTTTTTCCGCCGTCGGAGGCTCTTTTTCGCCGTCGACCGCTGTTTTTCGCCGTCGACCACTGTTTTCGCCGCCGCGAACTGTTTTTCGCCGTCGACCGCTGTTTTTCACCGTCGACCGCTGTTTTCGCCGCCGCGAACTTTTTCGCCGTCGACCGCTATTTCGCCGCCGCGAGCTGTTTTTCGCCGTCGACCGCTGTTTTCGCCGCCGCGAACTGTTTTTCGCCGTCGACCGCTGTTTTTCGCCGTCGACCGCTGTCTTCTCCGCCGCGAGCTATTTTTCGCCGTTGATCTCTGTTTTTCGCCGTCGACGCTGTTTTCGCCGCCGCGAGCTGTTTTTCGCCGTCGACCGCTGTTTTCGCCGTCGACCGCTGTTTTCGCCGCCGCGAACTGTTTTTTCTCCGTCGACCGATGTTTTTTCGCCGTCGACCGCTGTTTTCGCCGCCGCTTTCGCCGTCGACCGCTGTTTTCTCCGCCGCGAGCTATTTTTCGCCGTCGATCTCTGTTTTTCGCCGTCGACCGCTGTTTTCGCCGCCGCGAGCTGTTTTTCGCCGTCGACCGCTGTTTTTCGCCGTCGACCGCTGTTTTCGCCGCCGCGAATGTTTTTCTCCGTCGACCGCTGTTTTCGCCGTCGACCGCTGTTTTCGCCGCCGCGAACTGTTTTTCGCCGTCGACCGCTGTTTTCGCCGCCGCGAACTGTTTTTCGCCGCCGCGAGCTGTTTTTCGCCGTCGACCGCTGTTTTTCGCCGTCGACCGCTGTTTTCGCCGCCGCGAGCTGTTTTTCGCCGTCGACCGCTGTTTTCGCCGCCGCGAGCTGTTTTTCGCCGTCGACCGCTGTTTTCGCCGTCGACCGCTGTTTTCGCCGCGGCGTGCTGTTTTTCGCCGTCGGGCGCTGTTTTTCGCCGTCGGTCGCGGTTTTTCGCCGTGGAGGCTGTTTTGCCGGCGGAGGCCGTTTTTCGCCGCCGGGTGCTCGATTTTTGATCGATCTTTACTGATTTTGCGTTTTCTCTTTCCCTGGCAGTTTTCTGTGCAGTTTTAGCTTCTGTCTGGGACGCGACCTTGTGACTCCGTTTGCGTGCGAGTTCCGGCGTCGTGCTTCGGGTTGCGTGCGGGCCACGTGGAGACAAGGTAAGCCCGCTGAGCCCAATTGCAAGTGTCGACAAGCAATTGGTGGCGATCTGAGGTGGGTTGGTTTTTCTCTCCAAGTCTTCGGACTTCCTTCTAATTCTATTATAATAGGATTTGCATGCTAGTTTAAGTGTTTTCTTGGAACTTGACTTGTAGAGTACCGGGATTCCGGATAACGCACCGACCTCGTGAGATGGCGTGGTGTGGATAAATCGCCTCGAGCGTGTTCCATATTGGATTACAGATGAGTTCGGGTCGACTTGGATCAACGCGGAAGCCCCAGGCCGACTCGGGGTTTTCCGGGCATTGTCCGCCGTTAGAAGACTAGCTTCGGGAAGCATCGACTCCCCCGTGGTGTGCTGAAAATTGGGAAAATACCTGGAACAGGTGTACTTTGGAATTACAGCAGATTTCGGAAGGTTCCGGACTGACGCGGGGGAACCGAAGGCAAAAAGTGAGTTGGAACTGGCAGTTTTAGAGCCGGTTTTTGGATTGAGCACACCGACTCCACGGTTGAGCTTTTTGAGGAGGAAAAAAGCTTTGAGCATGTGTATTTTCAGATTACAGCGGGGTCCGGGAGGTTCCGTACTGGTGCGGAGGCCCCGAAGGCAAAAAGTGACTTGGAGTTGGCTAATAAGGAGTTTAATTATTTATTAATTAATTTAATGGATTTTACTGCTGCTTCAGGTTATGTTGCAAATAAAAGAAAAGAGATTAAAACTTGTGCTACGTTGGATGGAGATATTTTTTTAAAGTGCATTTATTACTCTCCAACTACCCCCTCCCACT
This sequence comes from Tillandsia fasciculata, assembly GCA_029168755.2. Taxonomy (NCBI): domain Eukaryota; kingdom Viridiplantae; phylum Streptophyta; class Magnoliopsida; order Poales; family Bromeliaceae; genus Tillandsia; species Tillandsia fasciculata. The sequence goes on along the minus strand of JAQOTM010000414.1, from coordinate 108,298 downwards.
CACACCCTTAATTAGCCATCTGCTAATTAATTTGCCAAGTCATCATCCCCTTCACAATAGCAAAGCAGAGGATTGAGACTAGAACAGAGGAAGTTGAGGAGGAAGAAGAAAGAGAGAAGAAGTGGAGAAGAAAGGAGAAAAAAAAAAATTAGAAAAGAGAGGAAAATGATTGGGAGTTTCGATGGTGGGCCTTCGGGCGGTTGCCGAGCGAAGCGCACGCGGAAAGCCTCTTTTCGGTATGTGCAGTCTTTTGTTTTAGAAGCTTGATTTTGTGATCTTTAATGGTGATTTTAGAGTTTGAAGTGGTGTTGTTGATGGTGGTTGTGCTCTTGGACTGCTGTCTTGTTGGTGGGTGTCGATGTGAGGAGGTGGCCGCGCGCGTGCGCGCAGGGTTGAGCGCGCGGTAGGCGCTGGATGGCTGCGCGGGCGCACCCAGGCCACGCGCACAGCAAGCGCGGGGCACCGCGCAGCAGTGGTTGCGCAGCGGCGGGCCAGGTGCTGCGCGGGTGCAAGCGGGCGCGCAGTGTGCGCGTTGGAAGCGCGCGCTGCGGGCCTGGGCCGCGCACTGCAGGACCAGGCGCGCGGTGGGCTGCACAGCTGGGGCGCTGGCGCGCGCAGCTGCGCACCGCGCGGCCAGCGCCAGGGCGCTGCGCGCGGGCGCCTAGGGCGCCGCGCGCAGCTGCGCCTGCGCACTGCGCGGGCGCCATGGGCGCCGCGCGCAGCTGCCCAGGCGCTGCGCGGGCAGGCCGTGGCCGCGCGGGGCTGTCCAGGCACCGCGCGGCAGGTTTGTTGCCGCGCGGCTGGCTTGGGCGCCGCGCGGCCGGGCAGCGGCCGCGCTGCTTGCTGGTAAGTGGGCTGCGACTTGCGGCTCGCGTCGGCGCGCGGGGATTTTCGCGGCTGGGCCTTTTTCTTCCCCGGCGATCGTGCATGGCGGCCGTTTTTGACTGATTGTTTTCCCTGGTTTTCCCTTTTTGCTCGCAGGATGCCCTCTTGTGGATGCTCGGATTTTGGCGAGGTGTTATGCGGAGCCGAGTGGAGTGCGCAGCGTGGCCTTGAGATACTGTAGCTTGGCTGGTGGCTTGGAGCTGGGATTTTTTCCTTAAACAATGAGTGTTTTGAGGGTGATGTAATATTTTGGAGGGTACTGTGGGATGTTTTGAGTGCAGATTTTGTGCATGTGTGAGTGTAACAGAGCTTGGTGTACGGTGTGTGCTGTGGAATGTTGTTAGTGTGCATTTGGAGCTTATGTATGCTGTGGGTGAGCAGGATGTGAGTGTAGAGAGGGCGTTTGTGGATAATTAGAGCTTCAGAGTTGTGTGTTGGGTTTTTGTGTTAATTAGAGCTGACTGTTGAAATTGGGTGGAATTACTTAATTACTAACTGTGAACTTGCAAGTAATTTGTGCTGGAATTAGGTGTTTTGGGGGTAAGTGAACACTCATTTTATCTGTGTGGAGCTTATGGAGCCTATATTTTATTGAGCTGAAGTTAGTGTGTGCGGTAGATATTCTTGTGTTTATGGAAGCTTGTAAGGGATCCGCATGAGTAAATTGTTTGCTTTGATGTTATGTGACTGTTGGAGATCGACCCAGAGTGTGTACAGATGTATGTGGAATACTCAAGATTTTTTCTTTTGAACTTCCGGGGGATTTTTCCGAGTGCGTGGCAGTGCGCGCGCGTGCGGCGCGGTTCCCGGCTTTTCTTCCGTTGGAGGGTTCAGCACTACACCAACTTCAGCGTTGCCTGCGGAAAGCGTTTCTGGTGGGTTGGAATTTCTCCAAATTTTTGGAATGCCCTTTAATGCTATTGAATGCAAGTTGATCATGTTTATTATGCAATTTTCACTGTTGATAAATCTGATAGTTGCCTAGAAAATTATAGAAAGACTTTTATGAGCCCCAGACATTTTTAGTATGATCTAGAGGTTATTTGACACTAGACTGTGCATTCTTTTGAGATTCAGGTTGCATCTGGACCTTCAGAATATTTTAGTACCCCGTTTTAAGTAAAACTCCGATTTAAAAGGATTTTTAAAAATTGAGAACATTATGAATGGTCCAGATTGTTCGAGTTGCATGAGTACTCGTGCCAGAGGGCCGAGTAGATTTTTAGAGCATTGTGAGATGACTTTCTAGTGTCATGAGAGAGTTTTAGCATTTTTCCAGTTCGGGGGCGGAAGCTATGGGCGGCTACGCCTGCAGCCTGTTCTTGTTTGATAGGGTTGTAGGTGGCAGTCGTTCAGAATTTCCAGGCCTTCCGTGTGAGAGATTGAGAATTTATTCCCGGTTTGGTTTACTCTAGATCATGGGTCGTGTTCTGATTTAGTGGTGGAGATGGTTCTCCCACTTAGCTATGAGAGTTTTGGGGGTTCTGGCAGATCGAGTCGTGGAGGTTTCCCGACTCAGCCACGGGTCGTGCATTATCAGATTGAGTCGTTGAGGGTTCTCCGACATAGCTGTGAGAGTGTTTGGGCTTTTCCTGTTTGAGTCGTGGATCTTTTCCGACTGAGTTGTGCTTTCGAGCTTTGAGATACCGATCTGTTTGATCGTGTATTATAGCCTGCATGTGCCGCATATTGAGACAGTGAGACAGTTGTGCTACTTGAGTTCGGTGGGGTCGCTCCCCTCGAGCTACGCCCCGGGTGCGATGGTGATACCGAGCCTGACGAGGCTGCGATGTATGCGACTAGTTGATACACTAGAGTTCGCTTGAGATAGTCCGTGTGGGACGCCCTACGTAAGTCCCGTCCCAGTGTGGATGAGGTGGCAGTAGGTTTGGCGCAGGCTTGACTGGACCCTATGAGGCAGTCATTGAGATTGGGTGACATTGAGAGAGTGATGGCATAGCATGTTCATTGATGAGTTTCCCTTTGAGCATAGTACTTGAGGCATATTATTAGCAGTGTTAGTGTATGCATAGCAGGGTTAGAGTAGTATTCCTTCAGCATGATGTTGTTACTTATTAGCTGTAGTTCATTTCCTGCTTTCCTTTTATCTATCTATCTGCATACCTATCTGTTTTGCCTCTAGTAGACTTAGTGGGCATACCGTGGATATTGGGACGGTACCCACTGAGATCTGCCTTCTGCAGTAGATCTCACACCCGCTGTGGTGATAGGTTTGAGGCAGCTGTTCCGGCTTGGTTCGCATGGAGACAGCAGATCGAGGTGAGGACGCGGCCGATTAGTTCCTTACCAGCATTGAGAGTCTGAGGTAGATGTACCCGGGGTATTTTATGATTCCACTTTTGTACTCGACATTCTGAGAAGCTTGTGAGGATTGTTTTTATTTCTTATGGCTAGACAGACTTTGTATTGAGGACTTTTATTTTATCCAGATGTTCAGTTGATCTATGTAGCTTCTAGTTTTATTTCAGCTCTGATACATGTTTTTAGCTCTAGATCTGACTTGCAGGGTTGACGCTTCGTCTGTGCGGCAGTTTCCGTACAGATGGCGGATCTGTTGGCGAGCCCGGGTCGCAGTTTCGATCCCGGGGAGTGACATGACTAGCACCCCCGTCATATGTTGCATGTGTTCAACCAGACCAATAGAGAACCTTAATCTGGGCTAGGTTCTTTTGTGCTTTAGACATCCCCACACATGGCATTTCCTTCTGGACATAGAGTTTCTCGCCCGGGTAGTGGGCCGAGCGGTCAGAGTTTTGTGGGATGGGTGATTCACTCGGGCCTGGGGGCTGAGTGGGGTCTGGTGGCTGTGTTAGGCCAGTGTTGGTGGTTTGGGAACCGTTTAGAGTAAACGGTGGTCCCGGGTTTCTAGTTGTGACGTCGTTTTCTCGTTACTACCACGTTGTGATCGTGGAGTACGTATGTTATCAGGACCTTGAACCCAGAATGCTTTTGAACTCTCATGATTTTGGATACCAGTGTTTTCCTTCCGTATTCCTAAGGGTCGCCGGAGCTTGTTCTTGTTTGATTGGGCGAAGGTGTCACCCTTGGGAGTTCGGGAAACAAACTCGTTTTCAACTGATTTTCTCAAGAACTAAAATCCATAAAAGCTGGTTTTCTCAATTTAAGATAGTTTTCAAAAGGATAAATTTTACCCTCACCTCAAGGGGGTTGAGGAGAAATGATATTTCTTTATAAAGGTCATCTTTTTACTAAATTCCCTCATCCGCCAGGGCGGGGGATCTGGGTTCTAAGGGCTGATTTCGTCTTGGGCCGAAAACAACGGGAGGCGACACCTATAGCCGGTTCTTGTTTGATTGGGGTCGTAGGTAGTAGACTCCCGGGGTTTTCGGACTCTGTGCAGTTCTAGCTGTGGAGCATCTCCAGCCGTGAGTTATGAGTTTGAGTTGAGATAGTTGCCCACTTTAACCGAGAGGGGCCGAATCCCTGAACGGTAAAGGATCGAGAACTTCGATAGGCTGAGCCTAGAGTCTGTTCTTGTTTGATTGGGGTTCTAGGCACCGGTCTATCGGGATTCTCGGACCTTGCCGCGTCAGTCTGCTCTGCTCGTCTATGAGTGGGGTGTCGTTGTGGGAGCCGTATGGAGTGACGGCGGTCCCAGCTGTGTAGTACCTTCTTGAGTGAGTTGTGTTGTGAGGTTGAGTCGTGGAGGGTTCTCCGACTGAGTTGTGCCTTGAGCATCGAGATACCGATCTGTTTGATCGTGGATTATAGCCTGCTGAGCCTGGCATTTCATGCCAGTTATGAGATACTTGTGATACTTGAGTTCGTTGGGGTCGCTCCCCTCGAGCTACGCCCCGGGTGCGTTGATGATACCGAGCCTGACGAGGCTGCGATGATGCGACTAGTTGATACACTAGAGTTCGCTTGAGATTGAGATAGTCCTTGAGGGACACCCTACGTAAGACCAAGTCCTGTTTGGGCGTAGTGGCAGTAGGTGAGCGCAGGCTTGTTTGACTGGTCCAAAGTGGGACAGTCATTGAGATTGGGTGACATTGGGTGAGTGATGGCATAGTACTTGACATGTGGTCAGTAGTGAGTGGATGCATACCATCATCTGTGTTCTCTTTCTCATTGAGCTTAGTAGATAGAGGCATGATAGCTGTAGTTCTATCTTTTGCAGGTTAGACGCTTCGTCTGTACGGCAGTTTCCGTACAGATGGCGGATCTGTTAGGGAGCCCGGGTCGCAGTTTCGATCCCGGGGCGTGACAGGCCCGCACTCGCTCTCGCTCCGTCAGTGTAGCTGACCCCTCCCCCGCGGCGGTGGCGGCCACGGGGGTACTCCCGCCGAGGGCCCCCGGCGCCGGCCCCGCGGGTACTGGTGCAGGTGCTGCCGTCGGTGCCGTGGTCTGGGTGGATGCTATCCCGGCCGTTGCTGTCGGTGGAGGGGCCGCCCCTACCCCAGCCCCTGTCGCTTGCGGTGCTGCTGCCGATGCAGTTGGCCCCTGTGGAGGGGCTGGAGCGACTGTCACCATCGCAGCCGATTGCTGTTGCGTCAGTTGACGCACATGTTCCGTGAGGGTCGCCAGCTGCCCTACCATCTCCCTCAATTGTTGCCGCAGGAGCTGGTTTTCTGCGGCCGCCGTAGACGCCGTCGCATCCGCCCCTGCATCCTCGGCCGACGCTCTGGTTCGGACCATCGTCTGTCATACACGCGATCCAAGAAAAAAAATCAGCTCTAGACTCCGCTAGAAGAATCCACCATATATGTCGAGAGGGAGAAAGAAAACAAATTTATATATATATATCCCCTCCCCGGTCTCTCACGTCCTACACCCATAAGCCCTGCACATTTCATTTATTCGTAGCTAAGTGTGGTACTTCCGTGGATGTTGGACCGTCATTGTTGTGATTAAAGCAACCTCTCTGATACCATCTTAATCTGTCACGCCCCGGGGGTTTTGTTCAGCGGAAAACTCTTGGTTTGGCGTGAAAGAAACCCACCTCTAAAATTTTTTTTGTTCAATCATCCCCGGCGCGTGCCCAGACCCGCCGCATATACAGATTTACTCGACAAACGGTCTGAGTCTCCTCTGTATATGCACGGCGTCGCAGATAATACAACAGTGTAATACAAGCATTTCTTTAATCACAACAGAGCCAAGCAAAGGTATACATGCAGAAAAAGTACAATTTTCCCAGGCCGATTGATTTTTTTAAAGCATAAAACCACAATTGTTTAAAACAGCGCCCACCCGGCGTCAAACGTGAAAACTGTCACGCCCCCGGGGGTTCGAACGCGCGGAAGAGGAGCCACCCTTGCTCCTAGTTCAGCTATACATTTTTTTTTGAAATCAATCTCCCCGGCGCGAGCCCAGACCCGCTGCATATACAAATTTACTCTGCAAACGGGCAGAGTCTCCTCTGTATATGCACGGCGTACTGACAACATCATACATTCATCTCAAGCATTAACCACACTAATCAGGGTACAAACACATACAACATGCAAGGAAGAAGGCCGACTGATTTGAAAGGATAAATAAACGCAGAGTTTTAAAAGCGACGCCCACACGACGCCCTCATTTTTGAAAGCCATTTCGAAAACCACATAAAGCCACAGAGTTTTGGAAAACGGCACCCACCCGATGCCAACTTTTGTAAAACTAGTTCGAAAACGCATAAATTCCACAATGTTTTGAAATCCGGTGCCCACACGACACCTACGTTTTAAAAACAGGTTTCGCAAACAGTTTTCTTTGCTTTTCGTTGTTCAAAACGGCCAAGTAAGGGAAAGAGTAATATTCACTTGCATAACTTAATGAAAGAAAGGGCAACATCCACTTCGACCCCACGGGGGTGTCGCAATCCACAAATAACTAACTGAAATAATAAAGGGAAAAGGAGAAAGGAGTCACTGTGTCTGAAGCCTCTAAATGTCAGTACAGCGCCCTCAAGACCTCACCGGTGTCCTAGCACTCGCCCCTGGACGAACCTGTCACGAAGTGGGAAGTCAGTGACTAGAAATAGTGTGATAAACAAAAGGCTAAAACATAGCAAACCACTACAACCGGAGCAACCGTCTCTCTCAAACACCGCCTACAATAGTCATACACTGTATTATAGCAAAAACCGGGCACCCTCCCCGACCACCGCACCGGGCCCCTACCCCGGTGCCCCCTGCCGAGCACCTGCCTCGGCCGTCGAGCACCTACCTCGACATCACCGCTCACACCCCCCACCTACGAGGGCCCCCATTCCTAACGCCACCTTCGCGTGGGGTACACGGGTCAACGTACCACTTTTCCGGAAAAGCACACCCTTGCGGTGGCCAAACCGCCGGTGTGCGTGTAGCAAAACCAGAGCCTCAGATCGATAGTAAGTAAAATAATAATAAAATAGGGTTAGTGCATAAACAGGAGGAGACTTACAATTCACCTTTGCCCCAAACATACTATTTTTTTATCATTAATTCCTATTCCCAAAATCCCCGGGAATGTACCCACCTCGTGCGTATCGTCCTGCGCCCGACTCGTCCGTGTCTGTGCGCCTGTCACCGTCGTCGTCCCGCACTCCTGAGGAAGCAAGGGCATGTCAAAACAAAGGGCCCCGGAACCCACACCAACTCCCGACCTCGTGCGGCGGAGTCCCCCGCACGGCACCGGCCCGTGCGGCGTGCACTCCGCCTGCGCACGGCCCCGCGCAGCACCAACCTGCGCGGGTGCCCCGCCTGCGGGCGGCCCCGCGCGGCCATGCGCCGCGCGGGCGCGCTGCCCGCGGGTGCGGGGCGGCCCCGCGCGGCACCAGCCCGCGCGGGCGCCCCACCTGCGGGCGGCCCCGCGCGGCCAGGCGCCGCGCGGGCGCGCTGCCCGCGGGTGCGGGGCGACCCCGCGCGGCACCAGCCCGCGCGGGCGCCCCACCTGCGGGCGGCCCCGCGCGGCCGTGCGCCGCGCGGGCGCGCTGCCCGCGGGTGTAGGGCGACCCCGCGCGGCACCAGCCCGCGCGGTGGTCCTACCCGCGGCTGGCCCCGCGGCGGCGGCGTCCGCCGCCCCATCGCGGCGGCGTCGCGGCGATCCCCGGTCGTGAGAGTCTCCAAACCGAAAGAAAGAGGGAACCCCCGAATTCAAGAATGCCGTAAAAACTCACCTTGCTTCGCGAGGGAAAAAAGGAAAACAAGGAGGGAGAGGGATCGTTCGCCTTCCCTTGATCACCCACAGAATGATCCGCCTCCTTCCTTCTCTTTCGGCTCCCCGTGGTAGCGTCTCACGTCGGGGGAAAGTTGAGCGAGAGCGACAGTAGATTGGGTTCCCGTTCCTTCCCTTCTCCGTTCACGATCCCAAACCCTAGCCGCACCAAGAGCGAGGAGAAAGAGAATTAAAAAGGGGTAAAAATAAGTCCCGGTTAGAAACCCTAATTCTACAATTAAAACCCGCGGCTAGGGTACCTCGAAACGCGTGCAGATACCCGCACGGATCCCGGAGCGTCCGTAAAGGCCGTAAAACTTCAACATTTTATTCCGGGAGATTCCGGGGTCAGAAATCAGAACCGATCGCACCCCTGGTCCCCGTATCGCGAGCTCTATCGCCTAAAAATACTCGCGAGCCCCGACGGACTGCCCAGAAAACATGTAAAATAAAGCCCTCAGTCGGACCGTCATAAGAAAAGGGATAACGGGAAAAGTCAAAGAAAGGCCAGGTCTTACAAAAACCATGTTTGAAATTACACATAAAACCACAGAGTTTGAAAATCGTGCCCACACAGCACTTAGGTTTTGAAAGCCATTTTCGCACTTCATAAATCCACAGGGTTTTGAAAAGGGTGCCCACACGACACCTAGGTTTTAAAAACGGTTTTCACAATCATTTTTCTCATTTAATAGTCTTTTGTTTTCTTTGAATTTGGCCTACTGAAGATAGTAAAAGAAAAACACCATGTCTCACATCCAATGTCACAACATCCACAATCACAGCGACCCCACGTGGGTATCGAGAACCACACAGTAGTCTATAGCATGAAATGAAGTGCAGGGAAAGTAAAGAAACGGCAGATTGGGGCTCCCACAGCCCGACTGCTCCCATCTCGGCCTCACCGTCGCCTACCTCTCACCCCTGGAAGAACCTGTCACAGAGTGGGTAGTCAGCGACACTATCATGATAAAGTAATAAAAGCAGTAAAGTAATACCAAGCCTCAAAAGTAAGACTAGCCGGAGCAACCACACTGCTCATAAAAGTAACCCGCGAACACCTATACCACCTGTAACCTGTAGCACCTGTAACACCTGACCTCGTCGGGCACCGTTCCCGACGGGTCGCACCGCTCACACCTTGGTGCCTCAAACCCCTTACCTACGTGGGCCCCCACTACGTCACCTCGTGGGTAAACACGGGTCACCTGACCGCTTTTCCGGAAAAGAGCACCCTTAGCGGTGGCCAGACCGCGGGTGCGCGTGTCGCAACCTCGAGCCACATAATCAGACACAGGTAATATCGTAAATCACAGAGACCGTTAGCATCAGTATTTAATAAATCAGAAGTTAACATTATTACCGTTTCCCCAACCTGTATACTCAGTCTCAAAGAACAACCCACCTTTTATGCTGTCGCGCTGCTGCTCGATGCTAGGTTCCTCCGCGTCTCGGTGTGTCCGCCCGGACCTACACGAACCTGCCGGACAGGGTCAGTAACTCATGACCCCAAAAACCAAGGACTGCGGAACGCCGGACTCTCTCGGCCGGTCGTGGGGCACGCACCGCCGACCCGGTGAAGATGGCGACGTCCCGGGGCGAGGCCAACGACGTGGACAGCCCACGGCTCCCGCGGGGCATCCGGCCTCCCCCCCCCCCCCTCGCACTGCCCGCGCGCGGTTGCCCGGCCCTTCGCGGGCTGGGCAGCGCGCCGCCCGCATGCGGGGCGCGCGCGCCCGGTCCGCGCGGGCTGGGCAGCGCGCCGCCCTCATGCGGCGCCGCCGCATGCCGGCGCGTGCGCGCCCGGCCCCGCGCGGGCTGGGCAGCGCGCCGCCCGCATGCGGGGCGCGCGCGCCCCGGCCCCGCGCGGGCTGGGCAGCGCGCCGGCCGCATGCGGCGCCGCCCGCATGCGGGGGCACGCGCGCCCGGCCCCGCGCGGGCTGGGCAGCGCGCCGCCCGTATGCGGCGCCGCCCGCATGCGGGGCGCGCGCGCCCGGCCCCGCGCGGGCTGGGCAGCGCGCCGCCCGCATGCGGCGCCGCCCGCATGCGGGCGCGTGCGCGCCCGGCCCCGCGCGGGCTGGGCAGCGCGCCGCCCGCATGCGGTGCCGTCCGCATGCGGGGCGCGCACGCCCCGCACGGCCTGCGCGGCTGAGCCGCCCGCATGCGGTGTTGCCCGCATGCGCGGCTCCGCGCGCGCCGGACTCCGGCGACGACGCCGACCTTCCCACCCCTCCCGTTTGCATAAAAGAACAAGGAATTTAACGAAACCCTAATTTAAGCTCACCTCGGATTCGTCGGCTAGGGTTGATCGAGGGAAGGATCGTCCCGCCTTGTGTGCCCGGTTCCGGGGGAAAAAGGGTGCGCGGTGTTCCTCCCCCTCCTTGATCGTTCCGCCGGGGTGCTCCACGCCGATCTACGGGAAGAAGAAAGTTTGGGGAAAAAGTTCCTCGTCCGCGCTCGAGGTATCGTGCGTCAGGGCAAGAGGAAGAGTACGAAGGGGGTTCCCAAAACCTAATTCCCCAACCAATTAATTAGTCATTTAGGCGCCATCGGACTAAACCCAAAAGAAAAAGGAGTCGATCTGGGTGCGAACCTGGGTCCGGTCTGCCTCGGTAAATGTGTTAGTCGCCTGAACCGTACTAAAACTTCCGGAATTTGTTTCGGAAGATTCCGGAGTCGGAATCCAAAACCGATCGCGCCGCCGATCTCTGTTTCGCGAGCTTTATTTTCCAAAAATACCCGCGAGCCCCGACGGTCTGCCCAGAAAACACGAAAAACATAAGTCACCCCCGGACCCCTTAGTCGAAAAGCGGTTCAATAAAATTCAAAAGAGGGTCCAGAAAGGCAAATAGACCCACGGTTACTACAATCTATCTCTTGCGATCTGCGCCACGGAAGATGTTATAATTGTGGTCAGCCTGGCCATATCTCTGCCAACTGCCCGCAGAGATCTGCTTCAAACCCACCAGCGTTGGCTATACCACCTCTTGCTGCCCGGCCTCCAGCGGCAACCCAGAGCGTGGCTGCCTCAAATCGTCCATCATCGCGCCAAACTGATGAACCTCGCCAAGTGTCGGGAGGACGGGTCTATGCGCTGACTCAGCATGGCGAGCCATCGGGGGAAGGCCCATCGGGAGTCTGAAGTATTGGAACAGTGATGTAATAAGTTAATACTTAGAAAACTGATATTCTGGGTATTTTGGAAAACTTTTTAAGTATGTTTTGTTAAGTTTCGGCGACGAAACTTTTTAGAAGTTGTGGGTGATGTAGTAATCCAGAATTTAAAAAACCTCTATTTGCTTTTAAATGTTTAAATTGTCAATTTTGGCAAAAGTGGAGAGATAGTGGGCCCATAGTGGGCCCAGAAATATCGACTTTTTGTCGGGGACTGATCTGGAAAATCCGAGATCACCATTGCGATCGTCTCGTCGAAACATAGAAATTTCATATTCATATGTTTTCGATCCGACGGTCGGATCTTCCAGAAATCAGAAATCAAAAAGCGGGCCCCGCGACTTAAAGTGAATAGTAACCCTCGAATTTGTAATCCCTCGCGATCATGAATGGCCAGACTACTATCCAGAGTTTTAACATAGGGGTATGAGTAATGAACCCTAGCTAATTTCGACGTTCTGAACGCAATGGCACTGACAAAAATTCTGTTTGGAGACCCTGGAATCTCAGAAAGTGAAGATAACTGTATTTTTGTACAGTTTTTATGGAACAAGATTTTATCTGATCATCGTATCGGAAAACAAAAACTGCTACTTTATAGATTTCGACGTCCCGGACGTCCTGGCGAAGTCCGTTTTTCGTTTTGACGAGCGAAACTCCTCGAAAAGCATGAAATACGGTGAAAAATACTATATTTTGCGGAAAAACCCTTATGTTCTTTGCTCCAAAAGATGTGCAGCTTATAGATGAGGGACTTAACAGTAAGAGGACCAGCTTTTGTTAAGGACTTATGTCCAAATACTGTTAGTTGAAGGGGTTCTTGTGCAAAATGTACATTTAACACATGTACACATGTGTTGGTGTGTACCCGAGACCCTCTGCCTCTTCCTCTTCGACAACTGCTGCCTCCACCAGCCTCTTCAGCTCGCAACCGACGTGACCCCTCAGCTGCTGTAACCTCCGGCCACTCGGGTCGCCGGAGTTAAGGTGAGAAAGCTATAAATAGGATCCTCTCTTGAGTTCTTGAAGCAAAGTTCAACCAAGAGCTTTAGGTTTAGCCCAACCTTCTTCTGAGAGCTTCACAGAGAGGCCGCAACCGAGCCCTGGTGCACCCGACCCCAGCCGCCGCCGAGCGCCGCCGCAGCCACCTTCCTCTTTCTTCCTTTCTCCGACGAAGTGTGAAGTTGGACCAGACCTCTTCAAGATTGGATTGGGAGGTTTCTGAGGAGTCCTTGGTGCTTGAAGGTCCTTGCTGGAGCAGGCCGTGGCCGCACGTGGAGAGGGAACCAAGATCCGGCTTCCTCCTTCTTCCCCGAGCTCGGCCAAGGTGAGGGTTTCAAACCAGTGTCTGTTGGCCCCCTAGACCACGTGTAGTCGGTTTCCTAGGCCCTAAGCATCATCCCAGCAAATCCCCGAGCCCCCATCTAGCACGGTTGGCCGGCGGCCACAATGGGTCGCCGGAAACCTAGTTTAGCTCCACCTTTGAAGAACTCGGCAACCACTGGACTTTAGCACACCAAATTTGGTGTGTAGGGACTGTAAGACATATAGAAGAAATCTGCAAAGTATGGGGGAGGAGGGTGGAGTAACTTAGGAGAAAGTTGATGCCCTAATTTTGAGTTTTTATGCATGCGGCCGAGAATGCAACTCCGGCGCCGGCGAGCTTTTCCGACGCCGGCCACCTACCCAGAAGCCTTACTGGGAATGAGAGGAGTGCTCCCATTCATTTGCATGGCACCCATGCAGCATCAAAATGATGCGGCCATGGATGAACCCGAAATTTATAATTTTGCGGCCGCCGGAGCTCCGGCCACCTCCGGCCGGGAAGGAAGGGTCGAGAAGCTTCCTGTGGCCTCATGGAGTGTTTCCATCCATGTTGGAGAGCTCCATAATGCCTCTGGAAGAATTCGCCATTAGAGGGGTCAAGCTCCAAATCGGAGCTTTGCTCCGCCGCGCCACCGCCGCACCTCGAGGCCAGCCTGGGGTCTGGTAAGCCTCAGTGGAACAAATAGCACCTACTGGTGTTTTTAGTTGAGCCCCAGAACCCTCTGTTCAATGGTCACGAAAATCAAAGTTTCCCCCATCATCTTCTTCCTTGAGCTCGGCCATTCGTGGGGTTTTCGGGTTGTTCCAGGTTGGGGGATTTATTCTAGAAGCTCTATAGAGCATTTTGATCCATGATAGATTACCTCTAGTTCTGTATTTGCAGAGAACCCAACTTCAAATTGGTTTGTGTGTGTGTGTGTGAAAGATGCCCACCAACTGTTTGATTAAATGCCTCAATGAACTTTAAGTTGGAATTTGACAAAACTTTGTATATGAAACTTGCTCTAAATAGTCCCCTGAGCTCTGTGCTCACTTCAGTTCAAACAGAAACTGAGTGGATTAAAGTTTGGTGCATTGTGAATTAGGGTATAAGCTTGACCTTGGTTCTGCTTGAACCAGCACCCCTGGGCCTCAACCAGGGTGAGCACTGAGGTCCTGGCAGTGCCCAGACCAACTTTGATATACAAAGTTTGCTGGTTTGAAGTTTAGATTAAAAGTTATAGTAAAATCAACATAAAACAATAATGTTGGGACAAAACCTTATTTTAAAGTATTTGCGAAGCCGCGACAGTGTGCCCTAGGCTAATTTGGGGTCACTGGACGCGATGCTCGCGTTAAAATTTCTGTTTGAAGTCCCGAAGAAACAAAATGACATTAAGGCTGTGTTAGTGCATATATTATGGGCCAAAGTTTGCCTCGGAACCCATGATGCCACAAATGGGTGAGCACGGTGTTCAGCATGACATAAGTAACCTGCTGGAAGTGACGGAATGTTAAAATGAATCTCCAGTTGAAAGAACGAGCGAAAACAGTGCCCAAATTGGCACTAAAAGTGTAAATTTAAAAGCCATAGGGGTCTAGTTGCAAAAATCACATCGTATACTGGTTAATAAACTGATTTCTGAACCTTAATTCACATTCAGGGTTACTTGGTAGCATCTGGTGTGCTGAGCGTACAGTTGGTTCAGATTAGCCGCCTGCATTATATCAGGTGGGTTATCTTCGGTCCGGGTTTTATCAGTTCGGCCCTCTGGGGTGCGATACTGGTTGGACCCCTGTTTTTGATAGCTTAACTATTACTTTGAGCCTGCCTTTCTTTTGATTCAGATTATACTGCTTCATGCCTGAGTTATGACTTTTATCAGTTATCTGCTGCTTTACATAATTGATCATAGTGCTTCCAGTATTCATATCATAATTCTGGATATTGCCATGCCTGATTGGTTATTAGATTCTGAGCTTGCTTTCCTGATGATCAAATATTACACTGCTGAACACATAATTTTAATCAACCAATGTTTTACCGAGCTTCGTAGGGTTGCCGGAGTCTGTTCTTGTTTGATAGGACAAAGGCAATTGCTCTGCGAGGTTTGGAAACCCAAGCTTCGTAGTGTCGCCTGAGTCTGTTCTTGTTTGATAGGACGAGGGCAATGCTCTTCGGGGTTTGGACTTTTCAAAATAGTTTTCTCAAAAATATGCGTTCAGTTTTATATGTTTGGTTGGTCTGCCTAATTGAGTTGAGATTTGCTGTTGATCTTATGCTGAGTTGAGATTTGCCTTTGATCTTGCATATGAGTTGAGATACAGTTGATTATCTGCTGATTTTTCCTGCATGAGAGTTGAGATTCAGTTGGTTTTGCTATTGCATCCCAGTGGGGATTTCCCGGCTTGTTGCCGATTACTCGGTCAGTGGACCGTGAGCTTGAGCATTTGCATATGATTCGCCCGCACCGTTGTACTTCACGAACATCAGCGGATTTGCTACCCGTAGCGATGTTCTTTACCGGTAAAGTGGTTAGCAGTTGCAACCCGTGACCCTTAGTGGAGGGAATGTCAACCAGGTGGTGCCAGGTGGGCAGCCTTGCCTGAGGTCTTGTGAAGGCCAATATGGTAGCTTGTGATTGGGTCTTTGTGTTTTCATTTATTTGATGCATGTGTTGTTAAGTTGCTTTAACATGCTTCTTTGATTCTTTGATCTGGCTTCTAGTTATCTACTTTTATATGATCCTATGTGATTATAGTTACATTGCTGATTGTCCTAACTCCTTGATGCCTTGATTATAGTTCCTTAGTTATGTTACCCTGCTCTAGCTATAACCTGCTTTTATCCTGATACATGTTTGTCCTGTTTTAAATTTCTGCTAAAGTTATCTCCTATGCTTGTACCCAGATTATGAGTTTTACTTTCTTTACAGCACCAGTTATATATCTGTTTTATCCTAACCGATGATCTATTACTATCCTCTAGTATTGTATACCAGTAGGTACGATCTGCTATTTCTCGGCTCGTCGTGCCCACTGGGATACACTCCGGTGTGTCTCACACCCTCGGGTGACTGTTTTTCAGGTCGAGCGGGTGTTGAGATGTCGGGACGAGTTGGTGAGATCACGAGATAGAGCTTGACCCTGGACAGCCGATAGCCAAGCATTTAGTTATTTGATGTAACAAGGAAAATGTAATGTAATTGAAAAGTTATTGTAATATCTGTGTTGTAATAGTGATACGTAGTTAGTACTCTGATTGATTGCCAAGCTAGCCGTGCATATATAGAAAAGGCTCAATCCCAAGTGGGATTGGGACTCTTCTATATATGTGGCGGTCTGTTGCGCCCTGGCTGGTTTTAAACTCTGATTTGAAAAAAAAAAAATTTTAGACGCTGGTTTTAAACTCGGGGCGTGACACGAGGGGAGACTTTAGTCTCTCCGACAGGTACTCTGGGGTTGGTGCCCAACTTAATTGATAAATCTGGGGTTGGTGCCCAACTTAATTGATAAATCTGGGATTGGTGCCCAGCTTAATTATGTACAGGGTTTTAGCGAAAGGTTTCGGTGTAATCGATTTGTTCTTCCTTCTTTGTTGATATTTAGACATCTACTTTGTTTGTCACTGACTTTACCCACTCCGTGACAGGTTCGACTAGGTGTAGTAGTCGGGCGACGGTGAGGCAGCGATTAAAGAACATTAGCTGGATGAGGTTTATTCCGTTATTCTTGCTTGGGTTATCTCATCTCCTTTTATCTAAGTTTAAGTTCTCAATTGCTTGATTGTGGAATGTTGTGGATGTTGGATCGAGAGACGGTTTTGTGATGTGGTCTTTATATTGTTCCTTAATGACTTATATGCGGCATATTTTATACCGAACAAAAGGGGTTTCGAAAATGTTTTCCAAAACCAAGTGTCGTGTGGGCACTGCTTTGAAAACCTGTGGATTTATCCTTTCCAAACGATGTAGCCGCCTTACTGTGAATGTGTAGACGTTTTTAAAGGAATGGGTGTCGAGTCGACACCGTTTGCAAACTTGTAGG
>JAQOTM010000414.1:42214-91623 GCA_029168755.2 Tillandsia fasciculata | reverse complement strand
GCGTTTTCTGGAAACTGCATTTTGGTGCGTCTGCGATCCGGATCGTGCTTATTGCAATCCGGATCGCCGTCGGTAAAACTTTCCAGAAAAGCTTTGTTTTTGATCCGAATATTCTTCCTAGGGTTCTAACCTATAAATAGCCCTCCTATTTCATTTCTAGGGCATCGGAAAAAGAGCCGTCATTTTCAAATATCATTTTATACGGCCTTAGATCCACATATATAGAGAAGAACGGAAATCATTAGATCTATTTAATGGTTCTTCATCTATATTGATTAGTTTGATTCTAGGTTTTTCATACTCATATCTTGAGTTGAATCAAACTAATGAATACTTAGATGGTATTTCCGATCTACTCTTGATCTAAGTATTCGGCGGATCATCACCACCCAAACAAACAACGATTTACCCCAAAATCGGCGCGTGGACTCGCGTGGCCTTGTGGATTCAAGGTGTTATCGCTCTCGTGGATTCGGAGCGAGGTGCGTTCGTGGATTCGAAGCGTACCATTGGGTGAAGACCGTGGATTCGGTCGGACGTCGTGGACTCGACGTTGGACGCTGTGGATTCAGCGTTGGCGGCGCGGATCGTGGATTCGAGAAGCGTCGTGGAGCGAGCGGGAAGATCGACTAGGGGCGTATGGTAAAAGGTTGAGTCGTCTGTGAGTACGTATATCACCTTGTACGTGTGTTAACTCTAGTGGATTTCGCCGTGTTATCGGTCCCGTGGTTTTTTACTCCGGTTTGGAGTTTTCCACGTAAAAATCTTGTGTGTTCTTTTATTTTTCCGCATTGGGTTTTATCGCACAATGATTTTTTGAGTGTTTATTGTTTACACCTATTCACCCCCCTCTAGGTGTTTTTTCCCCTATTAGATCCTTATTAACCTAAACCCAACAAGTGGTATCAGAGCGGGAATAGGGTTGTAAACAATGGTTGAAGGTGGAAACATCAATCGACCCCCTTTCTTTGATGGAACTAATTATGCGTACTGGAAAGTACGGATGAAAGCTTTCTTAATTTCCATCGACGAAAGGGTGTGGCAATCAATTGAATTAGGATGGTCTAATCCAACTGAAATTTTAGATGATGTTCGCACCTTAAAACCTAGGTCGAAATGGACCAAGGAAGAGATAGACTTATCTTCTTACAATGGCAAAGGGATTAATGCTCTATTTAATGCTTTGTCACAAACTGAGTTCTCTCGCGTCTCGGCATGTGAGACTGCGAAAGAAATCTGGGATGTTCTTCAAGTTACGCATGAGGGAACTAACTTAGTGAAGATTCAGAAACTGCAAATGCTCACGAGCAAGTTTGACTCTATCTCTATGGCAGAGAATGAATCCTTCACTGACTATTACACACGATTGCAAGACATCGTGAACTCATGTGCTAACTTGGGAGAGAAGATTCCAGAATTTAAAGTTGTAAGAAAAATTCTAAGAACTCTTCCTGAACGATTTCGCCCGAAGGTTGCAGCCATTGAAACAATTAAACACCCGGACGAAATGCGTGTAGAAGAATTAGTAGGTGCTTTACAAACTTATGAAATGACTTTTCCTACTAACTATTCTTCTGGAAAGGCATCCTCTTCTAAGTCTTCAGGTTACGCATTGAAATCAACTAAAGAAGAAGACGCGGATTCATCCTCCTCGGACGACGACGAGAACATTTCTATGGAGGACTTTGAGAAGCAGCTCGCTCTCTTGACAAGGAAGTTTCGCCGCAACTTTCGAAGGGGAAATTCAAGCAAAACTCCATCCTTCGGAAAGTCGAAGAAAGGCAAGGGTTCTTCAAGCTACAAGTCAAGAAGCCAAGAGAACTTCTCAAAGGATAAGAAAAGTTCTGAGGGACAAGTTCAGTGTTTCAAATGTCGAGGCTACGGCCACATAGCAACGGAATGTCCCAACAAGAATCCGGCTAAGAAGAAAGCGATGCAAGCAGTCACTTGGGATGACAACTCCACGTCAAATGAGTCATCGTCAAGTGATGAAGAAGACAACGCGACAGCTTTCCACGCGTCCACCAAACCTTCATCCTTCATGTGCTTAATGGCAAGTACATCCGACTCACTGTCCAACTCCACTGTGGAAAAGATTGCAACGGACGATGAGTCAGATAATTCGGAAGGTGAAGATTTTGTTTTAGCCTACCATCAACTTTTGAGGGATTCAAAGAAACTGGCTAAACAAAACAAGGGGTTGAAAGAGAGATTACTGGATCTTGAAGATGAAGTAAAAAGAGTAACCTCTATCTCAACCGATCTTGAAGTGGAAAGGGACAATCTGATTAAGACAAATGTTTCCCTTCAAGAGTCCAATGAGCATTTCGAGAAGAGTTATGTAGACATGGTGAACAAAGCGAATTACTTCTTGAAGCTCAACGGCGAGGCCGACAGGAAAAATTGGAAATGACAGAGACCATACGCCAACTAAAGGATGACTTACAGAGATTTCTTCTGGAAGGAGTAAGTTGGACAGACTTCTTGGTCTCGGTCAAAGAAACAAGTTCGGCCTCGGATACACTCAAACTGGAGACATTCCAAGTTCGAGTGGTACGGTATTTGTGCCCTCGTCGGTATCTCCTCCTCCGACACCGGTGTTCACGCCAAGCAACGACAACGAACCTACTACATCATCTTCGGAATCGACAAGAACCAAGGTATGTTTTCGTTGTGGCATTTCAGGGCACATCAGAAGAAACTGCAAGACTGGAGCCAAACGCACACCTCAAGAACATCTTGCAGCAACTACCAAAAGGGCTATTCCTCGGAAAACAACTCCAACCAAATTGACGGAAAAGAGCCTTGGTAGTACATCGCTCAAGACGACATCATCAAGGAGCAGCAATTCTTCAAGCAAGACGCCCTCACCTAGGAAATCAACTCCACGAGCATTACAGACGCATACCAAAAAGGTTTGGGTGCGCAAAGGTGAGATCTTTCCCTGTCTTGCTACCAATGTTTCCTTGCATGCATATGATAGTTCGTCTTGGTACCTGGATAGCGGGTGTTCCCGTCATATGACCGGCGATAAAAACTGTTTTCAAACATTTGAGAAAAACTCCGGAGGACTTGTTGTTTTCGGAGATGGTCGGTCTTCCAAAATTGTTGGAAAGGGAACGGTAGCTATTCCAGATGGCCCGGTCCTAGATAATGTATTATTTGTTCATGGCCTAAAGACTAACCTCATAAGCATAAGTCAACTGTGTGATAATGGTTATTCAGTTAATTTTTCATCTGATAAATGCACTGTAACTGACTTGAACCATGCTTTCTTTTTAAAGGGGGTTAGATCAGAAAACAACTGTTATGTAGTTCCTTCTAAAATTTCTGAAAAATGTAACCTAGCATCTTTGAAAAACGAAACACTTTGGCATGAAAGGCTAGGTCACATAAACTTTAAGGAACTTGCTAGAATTTCAAATAAAGATGTGGTCAAAGGGGTTCCAAAACTTTCTTTTGAACAAAACCTTGTGTGTGGCGGTTGCCAAAAGGGAAAACAGTCTAGGACTGCACACAAGAATTTGAACCACATAGGTACAAAACGGCCTTTGGAACTTTTGCATATGGACTTAATGGGGCCAACTCGTCAACCATCTCTTGGAGGTAAATGGTATATTTTCTTATTGGTTGATGATTTTTCTAGATATACTTGGGTAGCCTTTTAAAAGAAAAAGCTGATACCTTTGATTCTTTTCTCGAAATCTGCAATCGTATTATGATAGAAAAGAATGAAAGGATTACTCGAGTTAGGAGTGATAGAGGTGGTGAATTCATAAATTCCAAATTCATTGATTTTTGCTTTTCTAATGGCATTAAACATGAATTCTCCGCACCTTACACACCTCAACAAAATGGTGTAGTCGAGCGCAAAAACAGGGTCGTACAGGAGATGGCACGTGTTATGCTTCATAGCCGGAACTTCCTTTATACTTTTTGGGCTGAAGCGGTGAACACGGCTGTCTATGTTATCAATCGAGTGTATTTGCGCCCGGAAACTTTTAATACACCATATGAACTATGGTTTAGTAGAAAACCTAATATCAAATATTTTCGTATTTTCGGGAGTCGGTGTTTCATTTTGCGTGATCGCGAAAATCTTGGTAAATTTGACTCTCGAAGTGACGAAGGGATTTTCTTAGGTTATTCTACAAACAGTAGAGCATATCGAGTGTTTAACTTGGAATCTAAGACGATTGTAGAATCGATAAATGTTAAGGTAGATGAAGCTTTTCATTTTGAATCTGAAAAATCTACCCTCGATATCTCTCTTGATGATGATACACCTGCTAATGCATCTTCTTCTAACAATTCTTTCGATAATAATGTTGATGCATCTAACGGTTCTTCAAGCTCATGTGATGTGCAGGAATCATCTCGTGTACCTCCGCCTACTCCTCTACCTCAAACGTTACGCATCTCCAAGGATCACCCTGAATCGAACATAATTGGAGATCCACAAGAAGGAGTTAGAACACGGAGACAATTGGTTTGTGGATTTGCATGCTATGTATCTCAAATCGAACCAAGGAATGTTGATGAAGCTCTCCAAGATGATTATTGGATTAAAGCAATGCAGGAAGAGCTCCATCAATTCGAGCGAAACAAAGTCTGGGAACTGACGAAGCCTCCGAAGCAACACAATGTGATAGGTACCAAATGGATCTTCAAGAACAAGAAAAACGAAGAAGGTACTATCATCAGGAACAAAGCAAGGTTAGTTGCTCAAGGCTATTCTCAAGTAGAAGGTATAGACTTTGATGAAACCTTCGCCCCTGTAGCTAGACTCGAGTCCATTCGTATATTGTTTGCGATTGCTTGTCATTTTAAAATCAAATTATTTCAAATGGACGTTAAGAGCGCCTTTTTAAATGGATTTTTAAATGAGGAAGTTTATGTAGCTCAACCGAAAGGTTTTGTGGATCATAAACTACCTAACCATGTTTTTCGACTGAAAAAGGCTCTTTACGGTCTGAAACAAGCACCGCGAGCATGGTACGAAAGGTTGACAAAGCACCTTTTGGAAAAGGGCTACACTCGAGGGGGAGCTGACAGGACTCTCTTTGTGAAGCATTATCAAAACAATTTCATAGTTGCTCAAATCTATGTTGATGACATTGTTTTTGGAGCAACAAGAAATAATGATGCTTCTAAATTCGCGGAGACCATGGAAAGCGAATTTGAGATGTCCATGATGGGCGAGTTGAATTATTTTCTTGGATTACAAGTTAAGCAAAACGATGAAGGAATTCACTTGTGTCAATCCAAGTATGCACTGGAGTTGGTCAAAAAGTTTGATCTTGAAAATTCTAAGGATTTTCCAACTCCAATGGGAACTAGCCATAAGGGACTTGGAAGTGAATCACAAAGTGAGAATGTAGACGAGAAACTGTACCGCAGTATGATTGGAAGTCTACTATATCTCACGGCTAGTCGCCCGGATATATCCTTCAGTGTTGGGATTTGTGCGAGATATCAATCAGCACCGAAGGAGGTTCACCTGAAAGCGGTGAAACGGATCATCCGGTATATCAAAGGTACAATCAATTTCGGAATTTGGTATCCTATGGGAACGACTTTGGATATTGTTGGATACTCAGATGCCGATTGGGCTGGATCGGTGGATGACCGGAAAAGCACGAGTGGTGCATGCTTCTATCTCGGCCACTGCCTTGTTGCATGGCACAGTAAAAACAGAACTGCATAGCACTCTCGACTGCCGAAGCGGAGTACATTTCTGCAGGAAGTTGCTCAACCCAATTGATTTGGATGAAAAGCGTGTTGAGCGATTTCCGAATTTCAACATCTTCGGTAACCATTTTATGTGACAACACTAGTGCCATTAACATTTCTAAAAACCCTGTGTTGCACTCTAGAACAAAACATATTGAACTTAGATATCATTTTCTTAGAGAGCTAGTTGAATCAAACATTCTTCAACTGTCATATATTTCAACTGAAGATCAATTAGCCGACATCTTAACAAAACCGTTGGATCAAAAACGTTTCATTCACTTGCGAAAAGCAATTGGTATGCTTTCCTTGAAATAAACTCTTTTTGAAACCTTTGCTTAGATTAGGTTTTGTTTTTGTTCTTGTTTTTGTTTTGTTCTTTATCTATGTTCTGTACATAGCACACTAATTGAGCATAAATCATAATTGACTTTAATTGCATCCTTTTATGCATTTAGAAATTTATTATGTTTTTGATGTCATAATGTTTCAATGTTGCAATGATCATTTACGTTAATTAAACCATCTTTCTGTGATCAAAGTCAATTTCTCTCTCAATGATCTCTTGGTATAGTCATTATCATATTTGATTGCTTAGTCGAGTATGAATTCGAGATCAATGGTTTGGTTGAATACTTTATATATTAAATAATTGATAGCCAATTGAGGGGGAGTCAATGAAATGTGAAATGCTCAAAAGATGTGGAAAGAGTTACATCCCAGTGAGGAGTGTGAAAACTACCACCACATGGAGAAAATGAAAGAAAAAGGAACTCCATGAATGAAAAGCAAAACTTTTGTTTGAAAAATTGTTGATAAAACTCATATTGAAATACTTGACTCAGTCGTATTTCATGGTTGGTATAAGGTGGGATTTTTGATTTAAGATGCTCAAAGAGCCACTCCTTCAACAGATTGTCTAGATATATTATTTAACTTATCTGGGATTTCAAACATCTATTGATCTTGGTACTTCATTTTCTTTACTGAAATTGATGATTTGATAAAGACATTACACATAGGATCAAGATAGATGTAATTGAAGTTGTTCAACTTTAAGTGTTTTAACTTTCGTAAATCTTCGTTTCATTTTTGGATATTATTGATAGATTTTTCATAATCTATTTCTTGTTGTGTGAAACGATGTCATTTGTTTAAAGTTGACATGATAATGTGCTTACATACTTTTTCTGGATTTTATGTATTTTTCTTAATTTTTCTGAAGAAAAAGGTGTAGCCGATCCGGATCGTGGCAAGTGATCCGGATCCCGAACGCAGGATTTTTCCCGCGTGTGGCCGGTCCGGATCACATTCTCGGCCGATCCGGATCGCGGCTAGGGTTCTATATAGAAACTTTCAGATTCGAGATTTCTTTACCCTAATTTCTGGTTTTCAAGCTTCTAGAGTTTCTCTCTCTAGATTTCTTGCTTCCTGGTGCTTCAAAACTCAAAGTTCTTTGGATTCAAGTAAGTTTTCATGATCAAAACTCGGTTTTTCACAGTTTTTCTGTTTTTTCATCAAACGTGAGTTGAAAAGTTGGATTTTTTTCGTTTGTGAATGGTTTTTGATCAAATTTCTTTTGAAATAAGAACTCTGGATCAATTAGTTTTACTTTTATGCTGGGATTTCACTTGTTTAACGTGTTTTTAGGCTTCGATTTCTAAAAATTCGGTTTAAGGGCATAAAAGAGGAATTTTTGTAAATCATGGATTTGATCTATTTTTAAAATTCTTTTTGGAAAACTAATTTGATTCTTGGCTTCTCTATATGATTATGATTGTCTAGGTACAATTTTTCAAATTTTTCAAAAAATTGACGATTTTTCATATATTCTTGAGTTGGTCTTCACAGGACCTTAAACTCAAAGCACTAGGATCAATGGCATTCTCTTGGTTGATTCTGCTACTAGTCACGATGGTACTCACTCGACCAACCAACAAATTGAAGCGCGCCAAGAAAGTTCAACGAAAAGGAGAAGTGGAAGTTATAAGTGACACTGAACTTGAAAAGAACCCTGATGAAGTACACTGGGATATGCTGACTGATGATGATGATGATGAGGTATTGCCTTCAAAATCTAACCGAAAAGGGAAAGCACCAATGAATACTGGAAATGTTCCTATGTCTACTCCAATTATCTCTTTCAAACGGAAACGACTTGCTAGACGTTATGGATTAAGACGAGACACTAACATTGATGCACCAATAGCCCCTGACTCTCCGCCACGTGTTGAAGAGGTAGTCGTTAATTCTGACCGTCTTCGAGCTTTTGAACGACGTGAATGCATCGGAGAACGTCATGTCAACATTGAAGCCCTTCGCAATCATTCACCAGAATTTGGAAGATTGATAGAACAAGCTTCTCTTCTTCAAGTCTGCCGTTTTCCTGAACTTCTCGGATATTGTTTGTATCGTGTGAGAACCTTCTACACGAATGCGAGACATCTTCAGGAGACTGAAAATGGGTCTATGTATTTTATACAAATGTCCTAGGAATGAAGCTTAAGATCACACCGCAGTTAATTGGTGACGTTCTTGGAATGGAATCGAGCACATCGGGGATTAACTTTTTGAAAGGAAAAAGTTTGACAAAAGAATTGTGGCAAACTGTGATTGACAAGATTTGTCTGGAAGGAACCAAATCAGCTGATGGTAAGGGTGTAAGGTCAAAGTATCTACGACTGGAGTACCGATTTCTAAACTTCATCACGTGCTACAACATTTTGCCTAACATGCAGACCAAGGTTGTGAGGTGGGAGCGACTACTATTCCTATATCTCATAGGCCATCCCTCTGAGGCTACTGGATTGAACTTGAATATCCCCTATATAATCTGGAATAGAATGTCAAGGTACATTGTGCATCCTCATCCGTCTGAGCGACTTCCGTTTCCTCTACTCATCATGAGGATATTACAAAAGTTTGACATTGATGTAAGCTCCACATCATATCAGCACAGTTGCGGGATGATTGATGAATCAACGATTGTGAAGTCACTTCACAAATTACCTCATTTTACTGACAAGAAACCTTGTGATGGCACCTCGGCCTCACCGTCTGAGCAAGAACCCGGCGAGACTGATGAAGCCTCACTAACTTCGATCTTCAAGTTGCAACAACGACTATCTGTCAAGCAAGAACAGATATTGAAGGAACAGCAAAGACTTTGCAATGAGCTTGAAATCGTCACGGCAGCTCACATTACCTTCACTAAAAAGGTCAACTCTATGCACAAGCGGATGACAAAGATGTTCAATAAATTGGGTTGCACGAGCTCTGACGACTCGGATTCTGACGAATGACATTTTTTCTTTTTCTTCTTCTCTTTTTGTGCAGGATTTTGATTTTAGGATTTAGTTTTATACTTACTTGATTTTAGTTTGTGCATATCTTTAGAACCTTATGAACTTTTTTTTTGTTACTCTCCTTACATATTGTAGCTCATGCTACGTTTTGGCTTGTTTTTGTGACAAAAAGGGGGAGAGAGTTAGCGAAAACAATGAACAATGAATGAACAATGATTGTGATATCAAGGTATCAAGGTAAGTATGAATCTCAACTCAACTTTGGTTTTTCTTTTGTGATTTGTGACATGCTTCTATACTAACTATTTGACTAACTATTTGGGCATGTAATATGACTAACAAGTTGTGTTGGACTAACATACTTTGACATTTGGTTTTCAACTGCTTAGAAGATATGTTGGTTTTAACTATGTTTCTTTCACATATCTGATTCTTTTAAATGTCATGGTGAGATCAAACTCTATCTCTGCACTTGGTTTTTCTATGTTCCAATTCTTGAGGTATCTAACGAATTTGTTTGTCAAGAATGTTTTCTGTGTGCAGAGGTTACAGATGTCTAAGTCTAGAGTCTGTCTTAGGAGTTTATCTCATGTTTTTAATTTCTGGAACTCTTTTGTAAATTTTTGTTGTATGGTGATAGCAACAAAAATATCTTTTTGAATTTTCTTTGTGGATCTGTGTTTTGTCACGAAACCGCCAAAGGGGGAGATTGTTACGGAATTTGAGTTGGCGTATTTCGTGAATTGTTTAAGTCTTGAAGATTGAAGATGAAGAAACTTTGGATCATATACCTCAATCTCAAGAAAGAAGAATTCAAAAGGATCAGGTACGTTTAACTAAATAATTTTGATGATCCGAATACTTCTTATAGTGTAGAAACACTTGGAAGAGGTTTTAATTGCATATTCATCAAAAACTGGACATGGGACATGTTCAGGATCCGGATCGTGGACTTTCAATCCGGATCCCGAAAGGTGTTCGTTCATACATTGCTGCAATCCGGATCACAGCTTGGGCAGTCCGGATCCCGAATGGGGTGTTTTGTGAAAATGTATGAACGATCCGGATCGTGGATTATGATCCGGATCCCGAACAGGCGATTTTCTGGAAACTGCATTCTGTGCGTCTGCGATCCGGATCGTGGCTTATGCAATCCGGATCGCCGTCGGTAAAACTTTCCAGAAAAGTTTGTTTTTGATCCGAATATTCTTCCTAGGGTTTCTAACCTATAAATAGCCCTCCTATTTCATTTCTAGGGCATCGGAAAAAGAGCCGTCATTTTCAAATATCATTTTATACGGCCTTAGATCCACATATAGAGAAGAACGGAAATCATTAGATCTATTTAATGGTTCTTCATCTATATTGATTAGTTTGATTCTAGGTTTTCATACTCATATCTTGAGTTGAATCAAACTAATGAATACTTAGATGGTATTTCCGATCTACTCTTGATCTAAGTATTCGGCGGATCATCACCACCCAAACAAACAACGATTTATCCCAAAATCGGCGCGTGGACTCGCGTGGCCTTGTGGATTCAAGGTGTTATCGCTCTCGTGGATTCGGAGCGAGGTGCGTTCGTGGATTCGAAGCGTGCCATTGGGTGAAGACCGTGGATTCGGTCGGACGTCGTGGATTCGACGTTGGACGCTGTGGATTCAGCGTTGGCGGCGCAAATCGTGGATTCGAGAAGCGTTGCGGAGCGAGCGGAGAAGATCGACTAGGGGCGTATGGTAAAAGGTTGAGTCGTCTGTGAGTACGTTATATCACCTTGTACGTGTGTTAACTCTAGTGGATTTCGCCGTGTTATCGGTCCCGTGGTTTTTTACTCCGGTTTGGAGTTTTCCACGTAAAAATCTTGTGTGTTCTTTTATTTTTCCGCATTGGGTTTTATCGCACAATGATTTTTGAGTGTTTATTGTTTACACCTATTCACCCCCCTCTAGGTGTTTTTTCCCCTATTAGATCCTTATTAACCTAAACCCAACAGTCAAGCCATCACCATGGTCTCCACGAGTTTTTGAGTCTTTTGCCGAGACACGCCTGCCCTCGACTACTTCGCACATCTACTTACTCCACCATGAACTCTGTTATGCCTCCTGACTGCTTTGCACTTTCGCTACTCGTTGCTGCTTAGCAACTATGGCTTCTGTACTCCCGGTCGCTCAACCCATTCCCTTTAGGCTTTCGCTAAACCCGACTCGGTCTCCACCAAAGTCCCGGCCAAGTTCAAGACTAACGACACCTGTTTCCCATTGCTCGAACTTGCCGTCCTCCATACCTCCAGCAATCACCTTCGCGATAGCGCTGAACGGAACCCAAGCTTAACCATTGATAGTCTTTCCGCAACTGCTGATAACGGTGATGGCCATCCAACGTCCAACCCCTCACAAATTGCGATAACTCGACCTTGAGTTGACAACTGGATTTTTCCCCCCCAGCAACCTGTCACTAGGCGATCCTGGACCAAGGCCACCCGAGTGTCCGACTTGTCTCTTCGTCTACACTCGAGTCCAAATCTCTTGCTTTAAAAGCTCGGTCCTTACACAACCTTTGCAATCTGCAGCAGAGCCCACACGATCCGTCGCACGGATGCGTGCCCGCTATCTCGAGACCTTTAGCACTGCCATACTTTTCCCGGACATAGCTCCTTACTTGTTCCTCTGAACAAAGTCAACCCATCGTTTGATCCGCTCGAATAGGGAGTCCCATACGTCCAGCCTGTGGCCACACCATCGAGAGCAACCGATCTCCCCATCGGCCTTCTCCCCCAAGTGAGAAACACCAAACCATCCAGCAAACCTTGGCCCACTTCACAACCTAGCCCAACGCTTAGTGCTACTGCCACGGACCGATCAGTCTTGGTTCCCAACTTGTGCTCACACGAAGTGAACTCTTCTGACATGTGTGTTTTATCCGCCACGTTCCTTGACAAGATCCTTATCGAGTCACAAAAATCGGGACACATTCTGCTTCAATGTGCTCCCCACCCTGAGTCGCAAGCACCGCCGAGCGAACTCAGACCAAACCCAGGCATTCGCAATGCCCACTTCCGCTGCGCGAGTTTCGGTTCTACCACAACCTTGACTACACCAATCAGCGGGATCCACGTCATTCGTCCATTGTACACCGTGGATGGTGCACTGGACAATCAACGCTGTCACCGTCTTGCCCATATGCAGACTCTTCTCCTCACCCGAAGAGTAAAGGTCCAATTGTGATCTTTTTCTGCACCGACATAACTCTATTCAATTCATGGGTACACACTCGAAGAGTAACCGACTCCCCATCGATCTTCTTGTACTGAAATACTTAAACTCAGTCACAACGAAGTAACCCTTCTGCCGAGTACGTGTGCTGCATCCCAATCCTTCCCTTCTAGAGACTCATTCGCTGCAAGACCACAATCCCGGAAGCACATCGTCGCACAATGTGTTCCTCTCTTTCCCAAGCCGCGAACACCACTTCACGAACTCAGGTTCCTTAGGCACCCGCCTAATTCCACTCCGTGGTAACCGCGACCACGGACCACATAATGATTCTCCCAATCATTGCCTCGTCGCCTGCCACGCGACTCCGGACTTAGCCATTTTCACAAGTATTGTACTAGAATCCGCTGCACTCTGACTCCGTATCTCCCACAAGCGTAAATCCCGCCACAGTGCCTCGCGACGCCTAGTACCTTCGTTGGAGTGACTCCACTCACACCAACTTCGCCGCAAAGGTCGCACTTCGGCAAATCTCAACCCATGAGCTCAACTTAGCTCTGATACCACTTGTCACGGGGCCAGCTTTTCGCCTTAAAATTGCCCCGTGCGGCGCCCAAGTGTCGCACACCGAGCCAGCCTCCCGAGTCGCTTGCAAGGACACGCCCTCGAACTTAAACAGCGGGATCACAACTCAAGCATTAACCAAGCATGCTCCTCCACGAGCCTGACTGCCCGGCGGCGTCTTACGTCGAAACCCCTTGTCGAACTCCGCGAGGTTCTGAACAAACAACCCCGCCACCGAGGTTGGCCTTCAAGCGAGTATTCCGCTAGCGGACAAATTGTTACGGAATTTGAGTTGGCGTATTTCGTGAATGTATTAAGTCTTGAAGATTGAAGATGAAGAAACTTTGGATCGTATACCTCAATCTCAAGAAAGAAGAATTCAAAAGGATCAGGTACGTTTAACTAAATAATTTTGATGATCCGAATACTTCTTATAGTGTAGAAACACCTGGTTTTAACTGCATTCATCAAAAACTGGACATGGGACATGTTCAGGATCCGGATCGTGGACTTTCAATCCGGATCCCGAAAGGTGTTCGTTCATACATTGCTGCAATCCGGATCACAGCTTGTACAATCCGGATCCCGAATGGGATGTTTTGTGAAAATGTATGAACGATCCGGATCGTGGATTATGATCCGGATCCCGAACAGGTGATTTTCTGGAAACTGCATTCTGTGCGTCTGCGATCCGGATCGTGGCTTATCCAATCCGGATCGCCGTCGGTAAAACTTTCCAGAAAAGTTTGTTTTTGATCCGAATATTCTTCCTAGGGTTTCTAACCTATAAATAAACCCTATATTCATTTCTAGGGGAATCCAAATAGAGCCGTCATTTTCACATATCATTTTATACGGCCTTAGATCCACATATAGAGAAGAAAGGAAATCAATAGAATTATTCTATGTTTCTTCATCTATATTGATTAGTTTGATTCTAGGTTTTCATACTCACATCTTGAGTTGAATCAAACTAATGAATACTTAGATGGTATTTCCGATCTACTCTTGATCTAAGTATTCGGCGGATCATCACCACCCAAACAAACAACGATTTACCCCAAAATCGGCGCGTGGACTCGCGTGGCCTTGTGGATTCAAGGTGTTATCGCTCTCGTGGATTCGGAGCGAGGTGCGTTCGTGGATTCGAAGCGTACCATTGGGTGAAGACCGTGGATTCGGTTGGACGTCGTGGACTCGACGTTGGACGCTGTGGATTCAGCGTTGGGCGCGGATCGTGGATTCGAGAAGCGTCGTGGAGCGAGCGGGAAGATCTACTAGGAGCGTATGGTAAAAGGTTGAGTCGTCTGTGAGTACGTTATATCACCTTGTACGTGTGTTAATTCTAGTGGATTTCGCCGTGTTATCGGTCCCGTGGTTTTTTACTCCGGTTTGGAGTTTTTCCACGTAAAAATCTTGTGTGTTCTTTTATTTTTCCGCATTGGGTTTTATCGCACAATGATTTTTTGAGTGTTTATTGTTTACACCTATTCACCCCCCTCTAGGTGTTTTTTCCCCTATTTAGATCCTTATTAACCTAAACCCAACAAGTGGTATCAGAGCGGGAATAGGGTTGTAAACAATGGTTGAAGGTGGAAACATCAATCGACCCCCTTTCTTTGATGGAACAAATTATGCGTACTGGAAAGTACGGATGAAAGCTTTCTTAATTTCCATCGACGAAAGGGTGTGGCAATCAATTGAATTAGGATGGTCTAATCCAACTGAAATTTTAGATGATGTTCGCACCTTAAAACCTAGGTCGAAATGGACCAAGGAAGAGATAGACTTATCTTCTTACAATGGCAAAGGGATTAATGCTCTATTTAATGCTTTGTCACAAACTGAGTTCTCTCGCGTCTCGGCATGTGAGACTGCGAAAGAAATCTGGGATGTTCTTCAAGTTACGCATGAGGGAACTAACTTAGTGAAGATTCAGAAACTGCAAATGCTCACGAGCAAGTTTGACTCTATCTCTATGGCAGAGAATGAATCCTTCACTGACTATTACACACGATTGCAAGACATCGTGAACTCATGTGCTAACTTGGGAGAGAAGATTCCAGAATTTAAAGTTGTAAGAAAAATTCTAAGAACTCTTCCTGAACGATTTCGCCCGAAGGTCGCAGCCATTGAAACAATTAAACACCCGGACGAAATGCGTGTAGAAGAATTAGTAGGTGCTTTACAAACTTATGAAATGACTTTTCCTACTAACTATTCTTCTGGAAAGGCATCCTCTTCTAAGTCTTCAGGTTACGCATTGAAATCAACTAAAGAAGAAGACGCGGATTCATCCTCCTCGGACGACGACGAGAACATTTCTATGGAGGACTTTGAGAAGCAGCTCGCTCTCTTGACAAGGAAGTTTCGCCGCAACTTTCGAAGGGGAAATTCAAGCAAAACTCAATCCTTCGGAAAGTCGAAGAAAGGCAAGGGTCCTTCAAGTTACAAGTCAAGAAGCCAAGAGAACTTCTCAAAGGATAAGAAAAGTTCTGAGGGACAAGTTCAGTGTTTCAAATGTCGAGGCTACGGCCACATAGCAACGGAATGTCCCAACAAGAATCCGGCAAAGAAGAAGGCGATGCAAGTAGTTACTTGGGATGACAACTCCACGTCAAATGAGTCATCGTCAAGTGATGAAGAAGACAACGCGACAGCTTTCCACGCGTCCACTACATCTTCTCCCTTCATGTGCTTAATGGCAAGTACATCCGATTCACTGTCCAACTCCACTGTGGAAAAGATTGCAACGGACGATGAATCAGATGATTCGGAAGGTGAAGATTTTGTTTTAGCCTACCATAAGCTTTTGAGGGATTCAAAGAAACTGGCTAAACAAAACAAGGGGTTGAAAGAGAGATTACAGGATCTTGAAGATGAAGTAAAAAGAGTAACCTCTATCTCAACCGATCTTGAAGTGGAAAGGGACAATCTGATTAAGACAAATGTTTCCCTTCAAGAGTCCAATGAGCATTTCGAGAAGAGTTATGTAGACATGGTGAACAAAGCGAATTACTTCTTGAAGCTCAACGGCGAGGCCCGACAGGAAAAATTGGAAATGACGGAGACCATACGCCAACTAAAGGATGACTTACAGAGATTTTCTTCTGGAAGGAGTAAGTTGGACAGACTTCTTGGTCTCGGTCAAAGAAACAAGTTCGGCCTCGGATACACTCAAACTGGAGACATTCCAAGTTCGAGTGGTACAGTATTTGTGCCTCAGTCGGTATCTCCTCCTCCGACACCGGTGTTCACGACAAGCAACGACAACGAACCTACTACATCTTCTTCGGAATCGACAAGATCCAAGGTATGTTTTCGTTGTGGCATTTCAGGGCACATAAGAAGAAACTGCAAGACTGGAGCCAAACGCACACCTCAAGAACATCTTGCAATGACTACCAAAAGGGCTATTCCTCGGAAACAACTCCAATCAATTGACGGAAAAGAGCCTTGGTAGTACACCGCTCAAGACGACATCATCAAGGAGCAGCAATTCTTCAAGCAAGACGCTCTCACCTAGGAAATCAACTTCACGACCATTACCGACGCACTCCAAAAAGGTTTGGGTGCGCAAAGGTGAAATCTTTCCCTGTCTTGCTACCAATGTTTCTTTGCATGCATATGATAGTTCGTCTTGGTACCTGGATAGCGGGTGTTCCCGTCATATGACCGGCGATAAAAACTGTTTTCAAACATTTGAGAAAAACTCCGGAGGACTTGTTGTTTTCGGAGATGGTCGGTCTTCCAAAATTGTTGGAAAGGGAACGGTAGCTATTCCAGATGGCCCGGTTCTAGATAATGTATTATTTGTTCATGGCCTTAAGACTAACCTCATAAGCATAAGTCAACTGTGTGATAATGGTTATTCAGTTAATTTTTCATCTGATAAATGCACTGTAACTGACTTGAACCATGCTTTCTTTTTAAAGGGGGTTAGATCAGAAAACAACTGTTATGTAGTTCCTTCTAAGATTTCTGAAAAATGTAACCTAGCATCTTTGAAAAATGAAACACTTTGGCATGAAAGGCTAGGTCACATAAACTTTAAGGAACTTGCTAGAATTTCAAATAAAGATGTGGTCAAGGGGGTTCCGAAACTTTCTTTTGAACAAAACCTTGTGTGTGGCGGTTGCCAAAAGGGAAAACAGTCTAGGACTGCACACAAGAATTTGAACCACATAGGTACAAAACGGCCTTTGGAACTTTTGCATATGGACTTAATGGGGCCAACTCGTCAACCATCTCTGGGAGGTAAATGGTATATTTTTTTGTTGGTTGATGATTTTCTAGATATACTTGGGTAGCCTTTCTAAAAGAAAAAGCTGATACTTTGATTCTTTTCTCGAAATCTGCAATCGTATTATGATTGAAAAGAATGAAAGGATTACTCGAGTTAGGAGTGATAGAGGTGGGGAATTCATAAATTCCAAATTCATTGATTTTTGCTCTTCTAACGGCATTAAACATGAATTCTCTGCACCTTACACACCTCAACAAAATGGTGTAGTCGAGCGCAAAAACAGGGTCGTACAGGAGATGGCACGTGTTATGCTTCATAGCCGGAACTTCCTTTATATTTTTGGGCTGAAGCGGTGAACACTGCTGTCTATGTTATCAATCGAGTGTATTTGCGCCCGGGGACTTTGAATACACCATATGAACTATGGTTTTGTAGAAAACCTAACATCAAATATTTTCGCATTTTGGGAGTCGGTGTTTTATTTTGCGTGATCGCGAAAATCTTGGAAAATTTGACTCTCGAAGTGACGAAGGGATTTTCTTAGGTTATTCTACAAACAGTAGAGCATATCGAGTTTTTAACTTAGAATCTAAGACGATCGTAGAATCGATAAATGTTAAGGTAGATGAAGCTTTTCATTTTGAATCTGAAAAATCTACCCTCGATATCTCTCTTGATGATGATACACCTGCTAATGCATCTTCTTCTAACAATTCTTTCGATAATAATGTTGATGCATCTAACGGTTCTTCAAGCTTATCTGATGTGCAGGAATCATCTCGTGTACCTCCGCCTACTCCTCTACCTCAAACGTTACGCATCTCCAAGGATCACCCTGAATCGAACATAATTGGAGATCCACAAGAAGGAGTTAGAACACGGAGACAATTGGTTTGCGGATTTGCATGCTATGTATCTCAAATCGAACCAAGGAATGTTGATGAAGCTCTCCAAGATGATTATTGGATTAAAGCAATGCAGGAAGAGCTCCATCAATTCGAGCGAAACAAAGTCTGGGAACTGACGAAGCCTCCGAAGCAACACAATGTGATAGGTACCAAATGGATCTTCAAGAACAAGAAAAACGAAGAAGGTACTATCATCAGGAACAAAGCAAGGTTAGTTGCTCAAGGCTATTCTCAAGTAGAAGGTATAGACTTTGATGAAACTTTCGCCCCTGTAGCTAGACTCGAGTCCATTCGTATATTGTTTGCGATCGCTTGTCATTTTAAAATCAGATTATTTCAAATGGACGTTAAGAGCGCCTTTTTAAATGGATTTTTAAATGAGGAAGTTTATGTAGCTCAACCGAAAGGTTTTGTGGATCATAAACTACCTAACCATGTTTTTCGACTGAAAAAGGCTCTTTACGGTCTGAAACAAGCACCGCGAGCATGGTACGAAAGGTTGACAAAGCACCTTTTGGAAAAGGGCTACACTCGAGGGGGAGCTGACAGGACTCTCTTTGTGAAGCATTATCAAAACAATTTCATAGTTGCTCAAATCTATGTCGATGACATTGTTTTTGGAGCAACGAGAGATAATGATGCTTCTAAATTCGCGGAGACCATGGAAAGCGAATTTGAGATGTCCATGATGGGCGAATTGAATTATTTTCTTGGATTACAAGTTAAGCAAAACGATGAAGGAATTCACTTGTGTCAATCCAAGTATGCACTGGAGTTGGTCAAAAAGTTTGATCTTGAAAATTCTAAAGATTTTCCAACTCCAATGGGAACTAGCCATAAGGGACTTGGAAGTGAATCACAAAGTGAGAATGTAGACGAGAAACTGTACCGCAGTATGATTGGAAGTCTACTATATCTCACGGCTAGTCGCCCGGATATATCCTTCAGTGTTGGGATTTGTGCGAGATATCAATCAGCACCGAAGGAGGTTCACCTGAAAGCGGTGAAACGGATCATCCGGTATATCAAAGGTACAATCAATTTCGGAATTTGGTATCCTATGGGAACGACTTTGGATATTGTTGGATACTCAGATGCCGATTGGGCTGGATCGGTGGATGACCGGAAAAGCACGAGTGGTGCATGCTTCTATCTCGGCCACTGCCTTGTTGCATGGCACAGTAAAAACAGAACTGCATAGCACTCTCGACTGCCGAAGCGGAGTACATTTCTGCAGGAAGTTGCTCAACCCAATTGATTTGGATGAAGAGCGTGTTGAGCGATTTCCGAATTTCAACATCTTCGGTAACCATTTTATGTGACAACACTAGTGCTATTAACATTTCTAAAAACCCTGTGTTGCACTCTAGAACAAAACATATTGAACTTAGATATCATTTTCTTAGAGAGCTAGTTGAATCAAACATTCTTCAACTGTCATATATTTCAACTGAGGATCAATTAGCCGACATCTTAACAAAACCTTTGGATCAAAAACGTTTCATTCACTTGCGTAAAGCAATTGGCATGCTTTCCTTGAAATAAACTCTTTTGAAACCTTTGCTTAGATTAGGTTTTGTTTTTGTTCTTGTTTTTGTTTTGTTCTTTATCTATGTTCTGTACATAGCACACTAATTGAGCATAAATCATAATTGACTTTAATTGCATCCTTTTATGCATTTAGAAATTTATTATGTTTTTGATGTCATAATGTTTCAATGTTGCAATGATCATTTACGTTAATTAAACCATCTTTCTGTGATCAAAGTCAATTTCTCTCTCAATGATCTCTTGGTATAGTCATTATCATATTTGATTGCTTAGTCGAGTATGAATTCGAGATCAATGGTTTGGTTGAATACTTTATATATTAAATAATTGATAGCCAATTGAGGGGGAGTCAATGAAATGTGAAATGCTCAAAAGATGTGGAAAGAGTTACATCCCAATGAGGAGTGTGAAAACTACCACCACATGGAGAAAATGAAAGAAAAAGATACTCCATGAATGAAAAGCAAACTTTTGTTTGAAAAATTGTTGATAAAACTCATATTGAAATACTTGACTCAGTCGTATTTCATGGTTGGTATAAGGTGGGATTTTTATTTAAGATGCTCAAAGAGCCACTCCTTCAACAGATTGTCTAGATATATTATCTAACTTATCTGGGATTTCAAACATCTATTGATCTTGGTACTTCATTTTCTTTACTGAAATTGATGATTTGATAAAGACATTACACATAGGATCAAGATAGATGTAATTGAAGTTGTTCAACTTTAAGTGTTTTAACTTTCGTAAATCTTCGTTTCATTTTTGGATATTATTGATAGATTTTTCATAATCTATTTCTTGTTGTGTGAAACGATGTCATTTGTTTAAAGTTGACATGATAATGTGCTTACATACTTTTTCTGGATTTTATTGTATTTTTCTTAATTTTTCTGAAGAAAAAGGTGTAGCCGATCCGGATCGTGGCAAGTGATCCGGATCCCGAACGCAGGATTTTTCCTGCGTGTGGCCGATCCGGATCACATTCTCGGCCGATCCGGATCACGGCTAGGGTTCTATATAGAAACTTCAGATTCGAGATTTCTTTACCCTAATTTCTGGTTTTCAAGCTTCTAGAGTTTCTCTCTCTAGATTTCTTGCTTCCTGGTGCTTCAAAACTCAAAGTTCTTCGGATTCAAGTAAGTTTTCATGATCAAAACTCGGTTTTTCACAGTTTTTATGGTTTTTTCATCAAACGTGAGTTGAAAAGTTGGAATTTTTTCGTTTGTGAATGGTTTTTGATCAAATTTCTTTTGAAATAAGAACTCTGGGTCAATTAGTTTTACTTTTATGCTGGGATTTCACTTGATTAACGATTTTTAGGCTTCGATTTCTAAAAATTCGGTTTTAGGGCATAAAAGAGGAATTTTTGTAAATCATGGATTTGATCTATTTTTAAAATTCTTTTTGGAAAACTAATTTGATTCTTGGCTTCTCTATATGATTATGATTGTCTAGGTACAATGTTTCAAATTTTTCAAAATTGACAATTTTTCATATGTTCTTGAGTTGGTTTTCACAGGACATTTTCTAAAAACTCAAAGCACTGACAAAATGGTGATCACCTGGATCATTTTCCTGCTCACTGCCATGGTCCATGTGAAGGACTCTGCAAAGCCGAAGAGAAGCAAGAGGACAAAAAGAGCAAAAGCTGACTCCGATACTGAATCGGAAACTGAATCGATTGACTGGGACACAATTGAAGTTGAAGGGGCTGTCCCAACTTCTGCAAAGGGGAAGGCTCCTGCTGAAGCTCCCAAATCTAAACCTCCTCCTACTGCAGCTGAGAAAGGAAAGGCGCCAATGGAGCCTACCGGAAAAAGAGTGAAAACCTCGGCAAGGAAAAGAAGTGGTGCCCAAGGTATTTCAATCAATGAACCTATGGACAACCTGCCACCATTTCAGGGATTCGTCAGCTCCACACGAATCAAAGAATTTGAAAAGAGGGAATGCATAGGAGAACGACATGTCAATGTACAACAGATGAGGAATAGATCTGCAGAGTTTGGAGCTCTGTTTGATCAAGTTGGTCTTGGTCCGATCTGCAACTTTCCTGAGAAAACTGGGTACTGTCCACACTCAGTTCGGATCTTCTATCAGAATGCAGCAGGTCTTATTGATGAAGTTGATGGACGCCGAGAATTTCATACCTTTGTAAAAGGTATCAAGATCAAAGTCACTCCCCAACTGATTGGAGAGGTGCTCGGTATGACAGCCATCTCAGACGGAGTTCATTATTTGAAGACTCAGGTCTTCACAGCCAACTCTTGGAGAATAGTAGTCAATGGAACCTGCTCTCCGGATACTACGTCTGCCGGAAATTCAGTTTACTCCAGGGAACTCAAGAAGGAGTACAAGTACTTAAACTTCATTATTTGCTACAACATTCTTCCCAACATGAACACGAAAATCGTCCGATGGGATAGGTTGCTATTTCTTTATCTTCTTGGAAACCCAACTGCAGCAATGGGAGCAAACCTGAACATCCCCTACCTCATTTGGAATAGGATGACGCGGTATGTCGAACACTCACATCCCTCTGAGCGACTACCATATCCAATGATTATAATGCGCATCCTTAGGAGATTTAAGGTGGATACGAGCGCGAGTTCGTATTTGTATAGTTTGGGGACAATAAATGAGACAACCATTGTCAAGTCTTTGACAACAAAGCAGGATGATCCCCCTTCTCCTCCAATTGGCCAACGAGTTCGAACTCATGCAACTTCTTCCACTGCCCCCGTTCCTCCGAAACAGAAGGCACCTGCATCTACTTCTGACGATGATGCCTCGGTGACATCCATCTTCAAAGAACAACAGCGGCTTTCAAATGAACAGGAACGTATGTCCGCTGAATTTTCTGAAATGAAAGGCGATCTTCATGTTATGAAAAATGAGATGGAAATTATCACAGCTTCTCAAGTCACTTTGACCAAGTCAGTCTCTTCAGTAAAGAAACTTGTGAAGAAGTTGTTTGCGACGACCTCGGATGACTCCGACTCTCAGGAGTAAATCTATGTTATAATCATTTTCCTCTGACTTTGCTTTTTGTTCTGTTTTGCAGGTTTATGATGTGTGTTTATGTTGTTAACTCTCCTTTTGTTGTAATTATTTGGCTTTGTTTTGTGACAAAAAGGGGGAGCGAGTTAGCGAAAACAATGAACAATGATGAACTTTGAACAATGATTGTGAATATCGATGATATCAAGGTAAGTATGAATCTCAACTCAACTTTGGTTTTCTTTTGTGATTTGTGACATGCTTCTATACTAACTATTCGACTAACTATTTGGGCATGTAATATGACTAACAAGTTGATGTTGGACTAACATACTTTGACATTTGGTTTTCGACTGCTTAGAAGATATGTTGGTTTTAACTATGTTTCTTTCACATATCTGATTCTTTTAAATGTCATGATGAGATCAAACTCTATCTCTGTACTTGGTTTTTCTATGTTCCAATTCTTGAGGTATCTAACGATTTTGTTTGTCAAGAATGTTTTCTGTGTGCAGAGGTTACAGATGTCTAAGTCTAGAGTCTGTCTTAGGAGTTTATCTCATGTATTTAATTTCTGGAACTCTTTTGTAAATTTTTGTTGTATGGTGATAGCAACAAAAATATCTTTTTGAATTTTCTTTGTGGATCTGTGTTTTGTCACGAAACCGCCAAAGGGGGAGATTGTTACGGAATTTGAGTTGGCGTATTTCGTGAATGTATTAAGTCTTGAAGATTGAAGATGAAGAAACTTTGGATCGTATACCTCAATCTCAAGAAAGAAGAATTCAAAAGGATCAGGTACGTTTAACTAAATAATTTTGATGATCCGAATACTTCTTATAGTGTAGAAACACCTGGAAGAGGTTTTAATTGCTTATTCATCAAAAACTGGACATGGGACATGTTCAGGATCCGGATCGTGGACTTTCAATCCGGATCCCGAAAGGTGTTCGTTCATACATTGCTGCAATCCGGATCACAGCTTGTACAATCCGGATCCCGAATGGGATGTTTGTGAAAATGTATGAACGATCCGGATCGTGGATTATGATCCGGATCCCGAACAGGTGATTTTCTGGAAACTGCATTCTGTGCGTCTGCGATCCGGATCGTGGCTTATACAATCCGGATCGCCGTCGGTAAAACTTTCCAGAAAAGTTTGTTTTTGATCCGAATATTCTTCCTAGGGTTTCTAACCTATAAATAGCCCTATGGTCATTTTTCTAGGGGAATCCAAATAGAGCCGTCATTTTCAAATATCATTTTATACGGCCTTAGATCCACATATAGAGAAGAAAGGAAATCAATAGATCTATTCTATGTTTCTTCATCTATATTGATTAGTTTGATTCTAGGTTTTCATACTCACATCTTGAGTTGAATCAAACTAATGAATACTTAGATGGTATTTCCGATCTACTCTTGATCTAAGTATTCGGCGGATCATCACCACCCAAACAAACAACGATTTACCCCAAAATCGGCGCGTGGACTCGCGTGGCCTTGTGGATTCAAGGTGTTATCGCTTTCGTGGATTCGGAGCGAGGTGCGTTCGTGGATTCGAAGCGTACCATTGGGTGAAGACCGTGGATTCGGTTGGACGTCGTGGACTCGACGTTGGACGCTGTGGATTCAGCGTTGGGCGCGGATCGTGGATTCGAGAAGCATCGTGGAGCGAGCGGGAAGATCGACTAGGGCGTATGGTAAAAGGTTGAGTCGTCTGTGAGTACGTTATATCACCTTGTACGTGTGTTAACTCTAGTGGATTTCGCCGTGTTATCGGTCCCGTGGTTTTTTACTCCGGTTTGGAGTTTTCCACGTAAAAATCTTGTGTGTTCTTTTATTTTTCCGCATTGGGTTTTATCGCACAATGATTTTTTGAGTGTTTATTGTTTACACCTATTCACCCCCCCTCTAGGTGTTTTTTCCCCTATTAGATCCTTATTAACCTAAACCCAACAAAACTCTCCTCGAGAGTGCTACTTAACCGAATGCCCCTATGCCGCCGAAGCAAGCACCCAGGACAATACAAGTTCTCACAACTTAGTCCATTTGAATGGGCCCGAGCGAGCTACCCTTGCGCGTTCCGCTCGTCTGCTTAACCGAGCGACCCGTCCCGCATATCTCGCCCGTCTGCCAGCCCATTGCCTTTGCCAAGGCGCCGCGCGCCCCGCAATTCCCACGACGGGATCCACAATCGAGTCGGGCATGTCCCGTTCCGCCGGCCACCTAGTTCCGTCATCGCTCCCGATTCGGTCCAAGGTTCGCTTCCCGAATACCCCACACTCCTTGTTCCGCGGTATACCCATCGCAAGGGTTTGCCAACCTAGCGACATTCCTCCCGCATCGCCAACCCCCTGGCACCTCCATTGCACGACCATGCTCGGCCGCCAACACACTCGGCCCAGTATCCAAGGTTTGCTTGACGGATGTCGCCCACAATCGAATCAGCCTCGCTCCGCTTCGCTCGCCATTCGGCACCTCCATTGGCCGGCCATGCCTGGCCCCCAACACCCTTGGTCCTCTCCATGGCTCACTTCACGAAAACCAGCATCGATTGTCTCCTCTTACTTCGTGGGCCGCGCCGCACGAATCCCCGCTCGGCACCGCTGCCTTTGCGAGCCTTGTCCATTATGGCGGACCAACCGTTCCTTCGCCCCGCGAACTTCGTAGGCCTCACGCCTCACGAATCCCCGCTAGGCACCCACATGCCTTCGCAAGCCTTGTCCATTGAGGCGGACCAACCTTTCGCAAGACTGTCCCTCATCCGCTTGTTCGCTCCACTACAGAGATCCGAAACGGCATAAGGTAGTGCAAGCGAACCTAGAGGCAAAGCCTCTGGGCTTACCCCGCTCCGTAATGCCGTCGACCTCGTGTCTTAGGCATTACCCTAAGCCCGTGCGCTCTTCGACCATCGAATACCGCCCACACGAACTTAGGCTTGGCGACTCCGCTCGCCAAGGGATCCTATAGGCCAACGGGGGAGTCGGGGCCACTTCGCAAGTGTCCAACCCCTCCTCTATATAACCCACGAGGCATCCACCCCTTTGGCACCCCGGGGGTACAAAGGTGCTCACCGAGGGGTACGTTTTGAAACCCCGCATGCGGCACCATTTCCATGGTCATGGCATGGGCCATTGCTAGGGAATTGCCTCCGTTGGTTTGCCCGCGGCTCAACCCTGACAGATTGTCCCAACTTCGCAACCCCGTCACTCTGTCAACCCAAATGCCTACCAAATGTCCTCCAAAAGTGGCCCCCAAGGATGTCACGGTCGAACCAACACGATCGACACGTGACAGCGCGGCAGGGCCGCACGCAGGCGCGCGTGGCATTGCCGCACGCAGGTGCGCGCGGCAGGGCCGCGCGCGGGCCCCGTGGGCCGAGCGGGCAGCGCGCGGGCCTGCGCGTGCGGGCGCTGGCCTACGCGGGCACGCGCCGCTGCGCGCAGCACAGAGTGTTGCGCGCAGCGGGCTGCGCGCGCGGCGGGCTACGAGCGGGCGCGCGGAGCGCCGCCGCGCGCTGCGTGCAGCGCCGCTGGGCGCCGCTGGGGCGCCGCGCGGCGGGCCCGTGCTTCTCGCGGCTGGTTCCTTGGACCGCGCGGTTGCCGCCTTCGTCGCTCGGCGTGCCCCGGGACTTCGTCGGTGCCTCGATTTGCGTGTCGGCCCCATTTTTTTTCCGCCGACGGAGGCCGGTTTCGCCGTCGGATGCTGTTTTCCGCCGACGGAAGCCGTTTTTCCGCCGACGGAGGCCGGTTTCGCCGTCGGATGCTGTTTTTCGCCGACGGAGGCCGTTTTTCCGCCGTCGGAGGCTGTTTTTCGCCGTCGACCGCTGTTTTTCGCCGTCGACCGCTGTTTTCGCCGCCGCGAACTGTTTTTCGCCGTCGACCGCTGTTTTTCACCGTCGACCGCTGTTTTCGCCGCCGCGAACTGTTTTTTCGCCGTCGACCGCTGTTTTCGCCGCCGCGAGCTGTTTTTCGCCGTCGACCGCTGTTTTCGCCGCCGCGAACTGTTTTTCGCCGTCGACCGCTGTTTTTCGCCGTCGACCGCTGTCTTCTCCGCCGCGAGCTATTTTTCGCCGTCGATCTCTGTTTTTCGCCGTCGACCGCTGTTTTCGCCGCCGCGAGCTGTTTTTCGCCGTCGACCGCTGTTTTTCGCCGTCGACCGCTGTTTTCGCCGCCGCGAACTGTTTTTCTCCGTCGACCGCTGTTTTTCGCCGTCGACCGCTGTTTTCGCCGCCGCTTTCGCCGTCGACCGCTGTTTTCTCCGCCGCGAGCTATTTTTCGCCGTCGATCTCTGTTTTTCGCCGTCGACCGCTGTTTTCGCCGCCGCGAGCTGTTTTTCGCCGTCGACCGCTGTTTTTCGCCGTCGACCGCTGTTTTCGCCGCCGCGAACTGTTTTTCTCCGTCGACCGCTGTTTTTCGCCGTCGACCGCTGTTTTCGCCGCCGCGAACTGTTTTTCGCCGTCGACCGCTGTTTTCGCCGCCGCGAACTGTTTTTCGCCGCCGCGAGCTGTTTTTCGCCGTCGACCGCTGTTTTTCGCCGTCGACCGCTGTTTTCGCCGCCGCGAGCTGTTTTTCGCCGTCGACCGCTGTTTTTTCACCGTCGACCGCTGTTTTTCGCCGTCGACCGCTGTTTTCGCCGCCGCGAGCTGTTTTTCGCCGTCGACCGCTGTTTTTCGCCGTCGACCGCTGTTTTCGCCGCGGCGTGCTGTTTTTCGCCGTCGGGCGCTGTTTTTTCGCCGTCGGTCGCGGTTTTTTCGCCGTGGAGGCTGTTTTGCCGGCGGAGGCCGTTTTTTTTCGCCGCCGGGTGCTCGATTTTTGATCGATCTTTACTGATTTTGCGTTTTCTCTTTCCCTGGCAGTTTTCTGTGCAGTTTTAGCTTCTGTCTGGGACGCGACCTTGTGACTCCGTTTTGCGTGCGAGTTCCGGCGTCGTGCTTCGGGTTGCGTGCGGGCCACGTGGAGACAAGGTAAGCCCGCTGAGCCCAATTGCAAGTGTCGACAAGCAATTGGTGGCGATCTGAGGTGGGTTGGTTTTTCTCTCCAAGTCTTCGGACTTCCTTCTAATTCTATTATAATAGGATTTGCATGCTAGTTTAAGTGTTTTCTTGGAACTTGACTTGTAGAGTACCGGGATTCCGGATAACGCACCGACCTCGTGAGATGGCGTGGTGTGGATAAATCGCCTCGAGCGTGTTCCATATTGGATTACAGATGAGTTCGGGTCGACTTGGATCAACGCGGAAGCCCCAGGCCGACTCGGGGTTTTCCGGGCATTGTCCGCCGTTAGAAGACTAGCTTCGGGGAAGCATCGACTCCCCCGTGGTGTGCTGAAAATTGGGAAAATACCTGGAACAGGTGTACTTTGGAATTACAGCAGATTTCGGAAGGTTCCGGACTGACGCGGGGGAACCGAAGGCAAAAAGTGAGTTGGAACTGGCAGTTTTAGAGCCGGTTTTTGGATTGAGCACACCGACTCCACGGTTGAGCTTTTTGAGGAGAAAAAAGCTTTGAGCATGTGTATTTTCAGATTAC
Organism: Tillandsia fasciculata; assembly: GCA_029168755.2. Lineage (NCBI taxonomy): Eukaryota > Viridiplantae > Streptophyta > Magnoliopsida > Poales > Bromeliaceae > Tillandsia > Tillandsia fasciculata. The sequence goes on along the minus strand of JAQOTM010000414.1, from coordinate 63,570 downwards.
AGCGGGGTCCGGGAGGTTCCGTACTGGTGCGGAGGCCCCGAAGGCAAAAAGTGACTTGGAGTTGGCTAATAAGGAGTTTAATTATTTAATTAATTAATTTAATGGATTTTACTGCTGCTTCAGGTTATGTTGCAAATAAAAGAAAAGAGATTAAAACTTGTGCTACGTTGGATGGAGATATTTTTTTAAAGTGCATTTATTACTCTCCAACTACCCCCTCCCACTCACACCCTTAATTAGCCATCTGCTAATTAATTTGCCAAGTCATCATCCCCTTCACAATAGCAAAGCAGAGGATTGAGACTAGAACAGAGGAAGTTGAGGAGGAAGAAGAAAGAGAGAAGAAGTGGAGAAGAAAGGAGAAAAAAAAAAATTAGAAAAGAGAGGAAAATGATTGGGAGTTTCGATGGTGGGCCTTCGGGCGGTTGCCGAGCGAAGCGCACGCGGAAAGCCTCTTTTCGGTATGTGCAGTCTTTTGTTTTAGAAGCTTGATTTTGTGATCTTTAATGGTGATTTTAGAGTTTGAAGTGGTGTTGTTGATGGTGGTTGTGCTCTTGGACTGCTGTCTTGTTGGTGGGTGTCGATGTGAGGAGGTGGCCGCGCGTGCGCGCAGGGTTGAGCGCGCGGTAGGCGCTGGATGGCTGCGCGGGCGCACCCAGGCCACGCGCACAGCAAGCGCGGGGCACCGCGCAGCAGTGGTTGCGCAGCGGCGGGCCAGGTGCTGCGCGGGTGCAAGCGGGCGCGCAGCGTGCGCGTTGGAAGCGCGCGCTGCGGGCCTGGGCCGCGCGCTGCAGGACCAGGCGCGCAGTGGGCTGCACAGCTGGGGCGCTGGCGCGCGCAGCTGCGCACCGCGCGGCCAGCGCCAGGGCGCTGCGCGCGGGCGCCTAGGGCGCCGCGCGCAGCTGCGCCTGCGCACTGTGCGGGCGCCATGGGCGCCGCGCGCAGCTGCCCAGGCGCTGCGCGGGCAGGCCGTGGCCGCGCGGGGCTGTCCAGGCACCGCGCGGCAGGTTTGTTGCCGCACGGCTGGCTTGGGCGCCGCGCGGCCGGGCAGCGGCCGCGCTGCTTGCTGGTAAGTGGGCTGCGACTTGCGGCTCGCGTCGGCGCGCGGGGATTTTCGCGGCTGGGCCTTTTTCTTCCCCGGCGATCGTGCATGGCGGCCGTTTTTGACTGATTGTTTTCCCTGGTTTTCCCTTTTTGCTCGCAGGATGCCCTCTTGTGGATGCTCGGATTTTGGCGAGGTGTTATGCGGAGCCGAGTGGAGTGCGCAGCGTGGCCTTGAGATACTGTAGCTTGGCTGGTGGCTTGGAGCTGGGATTTTTTCCTTAAACAATGAGTGTTTTGAGGGTGATGTAATATTTTGGAGGGTACTGTGGGATGTTTTGAGTGCAGATTTTGTGCATGTGTGAGTGTAACAGAGCTTGGTGTACGGTGTGTGCTGTGGAATGTTGTTAGTGTGCATTTGGAGCTTATGTATGCTGTGGGTGAGCAGGATGTGAGTGTAGAGAGGGCGTTTGTGGATAATTAGAGCTTCAGAGTTGTGTGTTGGGTTTTTGTGTTAATTAGAGCTGACTGTTGAAATTGGGTGGAATTACTTAATTACTAACTGTGAACTTGCAAGTAATTTGTGCTGGAATTAGGTGTTTTGGGGGTAAGTGAACACTCATTTTATCTGTGTGGAGCTTATGGAGCCTATATTTTATTGAGCTGAAGTTTAGTGTGTGCGGTAGATATTCTTGTGTTTATGGAAGCTTGTAAGGGATCCGCATGAGTAAATTGTTTGCTTTGATGTTATGTGACTGTTGGAGATCGACCCAGAGTGTGTACAGATGTATGTGGAATACTCAAGATTTTTTCTTTTGAACTTCCGGGGGATTTTTCCGAGTGCGTGGCAGTGCGCGCGCGTGCGGCGCGGTTCCCGGCTTTTCTTCCGTTGGAGGGTTCAGCACTACACCAACTTCAGCGTTGCCTGCGGAAAGCGTTTCTGGTGGGTTGGAATTTCTCCAAATTTTTGGAATGCCCTTTAATGCTATTGAATGCAAGTTGATCATGTTTATTATGCAATTTTCACTGTTGATAAATCTGATAGTTGCCTAGAAAATTATAGAAAGACTTTTATGAGCCCCAGACATTTTTAGTATGATCTAGAGGTTATTTGACACTAGACTGTGCATTCTTTTGAGATTCAGGTTGCATCTGGACCTTCAGAATATTTTAGTACCCCGTTTTAAGTAAAACTCCGATTTAAAAGGATTTTTAAAAATTGAGAACATTATGAATGGTCCAGATTGTTCGAGTTGCATGAGTACTCGTGCCAGAGGGCCGAGTAGATTTTTAGAGCATTGTGAGATGACTTTCTAGTGTCATGAGAGAGTTTTAGCATTTTTCCAGTTCGGGGGCGGAAGCTATGGGCGGCTACGCCTGCAGCCTGTTCTTGTTTGATAGGGTTGTAGGTGGCAGTCGTTCAGAATTTCCAGGCCTTCCGTGTGAGAGATTGAGAATTTATTCCCGGTTTGGTTTACTCTAGATCATGGGTCGTGTTCTGATTTAGTGGTGGAGATGGTTCTCCCACTTAGCTATGAGAGTTTTGGGGGTTCTGGCAGATCGAGTCGTGGAGGTTTCCCGACTCAGCCACGGGTCGTGCATTATCAGATTGAGTCGTTGAGGGTTCTCCGACATAGCTGTGAGAGTGTTTGGGCTTTTCCTGTTTGAGTCGTGGATCTTTTCCGACTGAGTTGTGCTTTCGAGCTTTGAGATACCGATCTGTTTGATCGTGTATTATAGCCTGCATGTGCCGCATATTGAGACAGTGAGACAGTTGTGCTACTTGAGTTCGGTGGGGTCGCTCCCCTCGAGCTATGCCCCGGGTGCGATGGTGATACCGAGCCTGACGAGGCTGCGATGTATGCGACTAGTTGATACACTAGAGTTCGCTTGAGATAGTCCGTGTGGGACGCCCTACGTAAGTCCCGTCCCAGTGTGGATGAGGTGGCAGTAGGTTTGGCGCAGGCTTGACTGGACCCTATGAGGCAGTCATTGAGATTGGGTGACATTGAGAGAGTGATGGCATAGCATGTTCATTGATGAGTTTCCCTTTGAGCATAGTACTTGAGGCATATTATTAGCAGTGTTAGTGTATGCATAGCAGGGTTAGAGTAGTATTCCTTCAGCATGATGTTGTTACTTATTAGCTGTAGTTCATTTGCTGCTTTCCTTTTATCTATCTATCTGCATACCTATCTGTTTTGCCTCCAGTAGACTTAGTGGGCATACCGTGGATATTGGGACGGTACCCACTGAGATCTGCCTTCTGCAGTAGATCTCACACCCGCTGTGGTGACAGGTTTGAGGCAGCTGTTCCGGCTTGGTTCGCATGGAGACAGCAGATCGAGGTGAGGACGCGGCCGATTAGTTCCTTACCAGCATTGAGAGTCTGAGGTAGATGTACCCGGGGTATTTTATGATTCCACTTTTGTACTCGACATTCTGAGAAGCTTGTGAGGATTGTTTTTATTTCTTATGGCTAGACAGACTTTGTATTGAGGACTTTTATTTTATCCAGATGTTCAGTTGATCTATGTAGCTTCTAGTTTTATTTCAGCTCTGATACATGTTTTTAGCTCTAGATCTGACTTGCAGGGTTGACGCTTCGTCTGTGCGGCAGTTTCCGTACAGATGGCGGATCTGTTGGCGAGCCCGGGTCGCAGTTTCGATCCCGGGGAGTGACATGACTAGCACCCCCGTCATATGTTGCATGTGTTCAACCAGACCAATAGAGAACCTTAATCTGGGCTAGGTTCTTTTGTGCTTTAGACATCCCCACACATGGCATTTCCTTCTGGACATAGAGTTTCTCGCCCGGGTAGTGGGCCGAGCGGTCAGAGTTTTGTGGGATGGGTGATTCACTCGGGCCTGGGGGCTGAGTGGGGTCTGGTGGCTGTGTTAGGCCAGTGTTGGTGGTTTGGGAACCGTTTAGAGTAAACGGTGGTCCCGGGTTTCTAGTTGTGACGTCGTTTTCTCGTTACTACCACGTTGTGATCGTGGAGTACGTATGTTATCAGGACCTTGAACCCAGAATGCTTTTGAACTCTCATGATTTTGGATACCAGTGTTTTCCTTCCGTATTCCTAAGGGTCGCCGGAGCTTGTTCTTGTTTGATTGGGCGAAGGTGTCACCCTTGGGAGTTCGGGAAACAAACTCGTTTTCAACTGATTTTCTCAAGAACTAAAATCCATAAAAGCTGGTTTTCTCAATTTAAGATAGTTTTCAAAAGGATAAATTTTACCCTCACCTCAAGGGGGTTGAGGAGAAATGATATTTCTTTATAAAGGTCATCTTTTTACTAAATTCCCTCATCCGCCAGGGCGGGGGATCTGGGTTCTAAGGGCTGATTTCGTCTTGGGCCGAAAACAACGGGAGGCGACACCTATAGCCGGTTCTTGTTTGATTGGGGTCGTAGGTAGTAGACTCCCGGGGTTTTCGGACTCTGTGCAGTTCTAGCTGTGGAGCATCTCCAGCCGTGAGTTATGAGTTTGAGTTGAGATAGTTGCCCACTTTAACCGAGAGGGGCCGAATCCCTGAACGGTAAAGGATCGAGAACTTCGATAGGCTGAGCCTAGAGTCTGTTCTTGTTTGATTGGGGTTCTAGGCACCGGTCTATCGGGATTCTCGGACCTTGCCGCGTCAGTCTGCTCTGCTCGTCTATGAGTGGGGTGTCGTTGTGGGAGCCGTATGGAGTGACGGCGGTCCCAGCTGTGTAGTACCTTCTTGAGTGAGTTGTGTTGTGAGGTTGAGTCGTGGAGGGTTCTCCGACTGAGTTGTGCCTTGAGCATCGAGATACCGATCTGTTTGATCGTGGATTATAGCCTGCTGAGCCTGGCATTTCATGCCAGTTATGAGATACTTGTGATACTTGAGTTCGTTGGGGTCGCTCCCCTCGAGCTACGCCCCGGGTGCGTTGATGATACCGAGCCTGACGAGGCTGCGATGATGCGACTAGTTGATACACTAGAGTTCGCTTGAGATTGAGATAGTCCTTGAGGGACACCCTACGTAAGACCAAGTCCTGTTTGGGCGTAGTGGCAGTAGGTGAGCGCAGGCTTGTTTGACTGGTCCAAAGTGGGACAGTCATTGAGATTGGGTGACATTGGGTGAGTGATGGCATAGTACTTGACATGTGGTCAGTAGTGAGTGGATGCATACCATCATCTGTGTTCTCTTTCTCATTGAGCTTAGTAGATAGAGGCATGATAGCTGTAGTTCTATCTTTTGCAGGTTAGACGCTTCGTCTGTACGGCAGTTTCCGTACAGATGGCGGATCTGTTAGGGAGCCCGGGTCGCAGTTTCGATCCCGGGGCGTGACAGGCCCGCACTCGCTCTCGCTCCGTCAGTGTAGCTGACCCCTCCCCCGCGGCGGTGGCGGCCACGGGGGTACTCCCGCCGAGGGCCCCCGGCGCCGGCCCCGCGGGTACTGGTGCAGGTGCTGCCGTCGGTGCCGTGGTCTGGGTGGATGCTATCCCGGCCGTTGCTGTCGGTGGAGGGGCCGCCCCTACCCCAGCCCCTGTCGCTTGCGGTGCTGCTGCCGATGCAGTTGGCCCCTGTGGAGGGGCTGGAGCGACTGTCACCATCGCAGCCGATTGCTGTTGCGTCAGTTGACGCACATGTTCCGTGAGGGTCGCCAGCTGCCCTACCATCTCCCTCAATTGTTGCCGCAGGAGCTGGTTTTCTGCGGCCGCCGTAGACGCCGTCGCATCCGCCCCTGCATCCTCGGCCGACGCTCTGGTTCGGACCATCGTCTGTCATACACGCGATCCAAGAAAAAAAATCAGCTCTAGACTCCGCTAGAAGAATCCACCATATATGTCGAGAGGGAGAAAGAAAACAAATTTATATATATATATCCCCTCCCCGGTCTCTCACGTCCTACACCCATAAGCCCTGCACATTTCATTTATTCGTAGCTAAGTGTGGTACTTCCGTGGATGTTGGACCGTCATTGTTGTGATTAAAGCAACCTCTCTGATACCATCTTAATCTGTCACGCCCCGGGGGTTTTGTTCAGCGGAAAACTCTTGGTTTGGCGTGAAAGAAACCCACCTCTAAAATTTTTTTTGTTCAATCATCCCCGGCGCGTGCCCAGACCCGCCGCATATACAGATTTACTCGACAAACGGTCTGAGTCTCCTCTGTATATGCACGGCGTCGCAGATAATACAACAGTGTAATACAAGCATTTCTTTAATCACAACAGAGCCAAGCAAAGGTATACATGCAGAAAAAGTACAATTTTCCCAGGCCGATTGATTTTTTTAAAGCATAAAACCACAATTGTTTAAAACAGCGCCCCACCCGGCGTCAAACGTGAAAACTGTCACGCCCCCGGGGGTTCGAACGCGCGGAAGAGGAGCCACCCTTGCTCCTAGTTCAGCTATACATTTTTTTTTGAAATCAATCTCCCCGGCGCGAGCCCAGACCCGCTGCATATACAAATTTACTCTGCAAACGGGCAGAGTCTCCTCTGTATATGCACGGCGTACTGACAACATCATACATTCATCTCAAGCATTAACCACACTAATCAGGGTACAAACACATACAACATGCAAGGAAGAAGGCCGACTGATTTGAAAGGATAAATAAACGCAGAGTTTTAAAAGCGACGCCCACACGACGCCCTCATTTTTGAAAGCCATTTCGAAAACCACATAAAGCCACAGAGTTTTGGAAAACGGCACCCACCCGATGCCAACTTTTGTAAAACTAGTTCGAAAACGCATAAATTCCACAATGTTTTGAAATCCGGTGCCCACACGACACCTACGTTTTAAAAACAGGTTTCGCAAACAGTTTTCTTTGCTTTTCGTTGTTCAAAACGGCCAAGTAAGGGAAAGAGTAATATTCACTTGCATAACTTAATGAAAGAAAGGGCAACATCCACTTCGACCCCACGGGGGTGTCGCAATCCACAAATAACTAACTGAAATAATAAAGGGAAAAGGAGAAAGGAGTCACTGTGTCTGAAGCCTCTAAATGTCAGTACAGCGCCCTCAAGACCTCACCGGTGTCCTAGCACTCGCCCCTGGACGAACCTGTCACGAAGTGGGAAGTCAGTGACTAGAAATAGTGTGATAAACAAAAGGCTAAAACATAGCAAACCACTACAACCGGAGCAACCGTCTCTCTCAAACACCGCCTACAATAGTCATACACTGTATTATAGCAAAAACCGGGCACCCTCCCCGACCACCGCACCGGGCCCCTACCCCGGTGCCCCCTGCCGAGCACCTGCCTCGGCCGTCGAGCACCTACCTCGACATCACCGCTCACACCCCCCACCTACGAGGGCCCCCATTCCTAACGCCACCTTCGCGTGGGGTACACGGGTCAACGTACCACTTTTCCGGAAAAGCACACCCTTGCGGTGGCCAAACCGCCGGTGTGCGTGTAGCAAAACCAGAGCCTCAGATCGATAGTAAGTAAAATAATAATAAAATAGGGTTAGTGCATAAACAGGAGGAGACTTACAATTCACCTTTGCCCCAAACATACTATTTTTTTATCATTAATTCCTATTCCCAAAATCCCCGGGAATGTACCCACCTCGTGCGTATCGTCCTGCGCCCGACTCGTCCGTGTCTGTGCGCCTGTCACCGTCGTCGTCCCGCACTCCTGAGGAAGCAAGGGCATGTCAAAACAAAGGGCCCCGGAACCCACACCAACTCCCGACCTCGTGCGGCGGAGTCCCCCGCACGGCACCGGCCCGTGCGGCGTGCACTCCGCCTGCGCACGGCCCCGCGCAGCACCAACCTGCGCGGGTGCCCCGCCTGCGGGCGGCCCCGCGCGGCCATGCGCCGCGCGGGCGCGCTGCCCGCGGGTGCGGGGCGGCCCCGCGCGGCACCAGCCCGCGCGGGCGCCCCACCTGCGGGCGGCCCCGCGCGGCCAGGCGCCGCGCGGGCGCGCTGCCCGCGGGTGCGGGGCGGCCCCGCGCGGCACCAGCCCGCGCGGGCGCCCCACCTGCGGGCGCCCCGCGCGGCCGCGCCGCGCGGCGCGCGCGCCCGCGGGTGCGGGCGACCCCGCGCGGCACCGCCCGCGCGCGGGCGGCCCCGCGCGGCCGTGCCCGCGCGGGCGCGCTGCCCGCGCGACCCCGCGCGGCACCAGCCCGCGCGGTGGTCCTACCCGCGGCTGGCCCCGCGGCGGCGGCGTCCGCCGCCCCATCGCGGCGGCGTCGCGGCGATCCCCGGTCGTGAGAGTCTCCAAACCGAAAGAAAGAGGGAACCCCCGAATTCAAGAATGCCGTAAAAACTCACCTTGCTTCGCGAGGGAAAAAAGGAAAACAAGGAGGGAGAGGGATCGTTCGCCTTCCCTTGATCACCCACAGAATGATCCGCCTCCTTCCTTCTCTTTCGGCTCCCCGTGGTAGCGTCTCACGTCGGGGGAAAGTTGAGCGAGAGCGACAGTAGATTGGGTTCCCGTTCCTTCCCTTCTCCGTTCACGATCCCAAACCCTAGCCGCACCAAGAGCGAGGAGAAAGAGAATTAAAAAGGGGTAAAAATAAGTCCCGGTTAGAAACCCTAATTCTACAATTAAAACCCGCGGCTAGGGTACCTCGAAACGCGTGCAGATACCCGCACGGATCCCGGAGCGTCCGTAAAGGCCGTAAAACTTCAACATTTTATTCCGGGAGATTCCGGGGTCAGAAATCAGAACCGATCGCACCCCTGGTCCCCGTATCGCGAGCTCTATCGCCTAAAAATACTCGCGAGCCCCGACGGACTGCCCAGAAAACATGTAAAATAAAGCCCTCAGTCGGACCGTCATAAGAAAAGGGATAACGGGAAAAGTCAAAGAAAGGCCAGGTCTTACAAAAACCATGTTTGAAATTACACATAAAACCACAGAGTTTGAAAATCGTGCCCACACAGCACTTAGGTTTTGAAAGCCATTTTCGCACTTCATAAATCCACAGGGTTTTGAAAAGGGTGCCCACACGACACCTAGGTTTTAAAAACGGTTTTCACAATCATTTTTCTCATTTAATAGTCTTTTGTTTTCTTTGAATTTGGCCTACTGAAGATAGTAAAAGAAAAACACCATGTCTCACATCCAATGTCACAACATCCACAATCACAGCGACCCCACGTGGGTATCGAGAACCACACAGTAGTCTATAGCATGAAATGAAGTGCAGGGAAAGTAAAGAAACGGCAGATTGGGGCTCCCACAGCCCGACTGCTCCCATCTCGGCCTCACCGTCGCCTACCTCTCACCCCTGGAAGAACCTGTCACAGAGTGGGTAGTCAGCGACACTATCATGATAAAGTAATAAAAGCAGTAAAGTAATACCAAGCCTCAAAAGTAAGACTAGCCGGAGCAACCACACTGCTCATAAAAGTAACCCGCGAACACCTATACCACCTGTAACCTGTAGCACCTGTAACACCTGACCTCGTCGGGCACCGTTCCCGACGGGTCGCACCGCTCACACCTTGGTGCCTCAAACCCCTTACCTACGTGGGCCCCCACTACGTCACCTCGTGGGTAAACACGGGTCACCTGACCGCTTTTCCGGAAAAGAGCACCCTTAGCGGTGGCCAGACCGCGGGTGCGCGTGTCGCAACCTCGAGCCACATAATCAGACACAGGTAATATCGTAAATCACAGAGACCGTTAGCATCAGTATTTAATAAATCAGAAGTTAACACTATTACCGTTTCCCCAACCTGTATACTCAGTCTCAAAGAAAAACCCACCTTTTATGCTGTCGCGCTGCTGCTCGATGCTAGGTTCCTCCGCGTCTCGGTGTGTCCGCCCGGACCTACACGAACCTGCCGGACAGGGTCAGTAACTCATAACCCCAAAAACCAAGGACTGCGGAACGCCGGACTCTCTCGGCCGGTCGTGGGGCACGCACCGCCGACCCGGTGAAGATGGCGACGTCCCGGGGCGAGGCCAACGACGTGGACAGCCCACGGCTCCCGCGGGGCATCCGGCCTCCCCCCCCCCCCCCCCCCCCTCGCACTGCCGCGCGCGCGGTTGCCCGCCCTTCGCGGGCTGGGCAGCGCGCCGCCCGCATGCGGTCAGGTGCGCGCCCGGCCCCGCGCGGGCTGGGCAGCGCGCCGCCCGCATGCGGGGCGCGCGCGCCCGGCCCCGCGCGGGCTGGGCAGCGCGCCGCCCGCATGCGGCGCCGCCCGCATGCGGGCGCGTGCGCGCGCCCGGCCCCGCGCGGGGGGGCAGCGCGCCGCCCGCATGCGGTGCCGTCCGCATGCGGGGGCGCGCACGGCCCCGCACGGCCTGCGCGGCTGAGCCGCCCGCATGCGGTGTTGCCCGCATGCGCGGCTCCGCGCGCGCCGGACTCCGGCGACGACGCCGACCTTCCCACCCCTCCCGTTTGCATAAAAGAACAAGGAATTTAACGAAACCCTAATTTAAGCTCACCTCGGATTCGTCGGCTAGGGTTGATCGAGGGAAGGATCGTCCCGCCTTGTGTGCCCGGTTCCGGGGGAAAAGGGTGCGCGGTGTTCCTCCCCCTCCTTGATCGTTCCGCCGGGGTGCTCCACGCCGATCTACGGGAAGAAGAAAGTTTGGGGAAAAAGTTCCTCGTCCGCGCTCGAGGTATCGTGCGTCAGGGCAAGAGGAAGAGTACGAAGGGGGTTCCCAAAACCTAATTCCCCAACCAATTAATTAGTCATTTAGGCGCCATCGGACTAAACCCAAAAGAAAAAGGAGTCGATCTGGGTGCGAACCTGGGTCCGGTCTGCCTCGGTAAATGTGTTAGTCGCCTGAACCGTACTAAAACTTCCGGAATTTGTTTCGGAAGATTCCGGAGTCGGAATCCAAAACCGATCGCGCCGCCGATCTCTGTTTCGCGAGCTTTATTTTCCAAAAATACCCGCGAGCCCCGACGGTCTGCCCAGAAAACACGAAAAACATAAGTCACCCCCGGACCCCTTAGTCGAAAAGCGGTTCAATAAAATTCAAAAGAGGGTCCAGAAAGGCAAATAGACCCACGGTTACTACAATCTATCTCTTGCGATCTGCGCCACGGAAGATGTTATAATTGTGGTCAGCCTGGCCATATCTCTGCCAACTGCCCGCAGAGATCTGCTTCAAACCCACCAGCGTTGGCTATACCACCTCTTGCTGCCCGGCCTCCAGCGGCAACCCAGAGCGTGGCTGCCTCAAATCGTCCATCATCGCGCCAAACTGATGAACCTCGCCAAGTGTCGGGAGGACGGGTCTATGCGCTGACTCAGCATGGCGAGCCATCGGGGGAAGGCCCATCGGGAGTCTGAAGTATTGGAACAGTGATGTAATAAGTTAATACTTAGAAAACTGATATTCTGGGTATTTTGGAAAACTTTTTAAGTATGTTTTGTTAAGTTTCGGCGACGAAACTTTTTAGAAGTTGTGGGTGATGTAGTAATCCAGAATTTAAAAACCTCTATTTGCTTTTAATGTTTAAATTGTCAATTTTGGCAAAAGTGGAGAGATAGTGGGCCCATAGTGGGCCCAGAAATATCGACTTTTTGTCGGGGACTGATCTGGAAAATCCGAGATCACCATTGCGATCGTCTCGTCGAAACATAGAAATTTCATATTCATATATTTTCGATCCGACGGTCGGATCTTCCAGAAATCAGAAATCAAAAAGCGGGCCCCGCGACTTAAAGTGAATAGTAACCCTCGAATTTTTAATCCCTCGCGATCATGAATGGCCAGACTACTATCCAGAGTTTTAACATAGGGGTATGAGTAATGAACCCTAGCTAATTTCGACGTTCTGAACGCAATGGCACTGACAAAAATTCTGTTTGGAGACCCTGGAATCTCAGAAAGTGAAGATAACTGTATTTTTGTACAGTTTTTATGGAACAAGATTTTATCTGATCATCGTATCGGAAAACAAAAACTGCTACTTTATAGATTTCGACGTCCCGGACGTCCTGGCGAAGTCCGTTTTTCGTTTTGACGAGCGAAACTCCTCGAAAAGCATGAAATACGGTGAAAAATACTATATTTTGCGGAAAAACCCTTATGTTCTTTGCTCCAAAAGATGTGCAGCTTATAGATGAGGGACTTAACAGTAAGAGGACCAACTTTTGTTAAGGACTTATGTCCAAATACTGTTAGTTGAAGGGGTTCTTGTGCAAAATGTACATTTAACACATGTACACATGTGTTGGTGTGTACCCGAGACCCTCTGCCTCTTCCTCTTCGACAACTGCTGCCTCCACCAGCCTCTTCAGCTCGCAACCGACGTGACCCCTCAGCTGCTGTAACCTCCGGCCACTCGGGTCGCCGGAGTTAAGGTGAGAAAGCTATAAATAGGATCCTCTCTTGAGTTCTTGAAGCAAAGTTCAACCAAGAGCTTTAGGTTTAGCCCAACCTTCTTCTGAGAGCTTCACAGAGAGGCCGCAACCGAGCCCTGGTGCACCCGACCCCAGCCGCCGCCGAGCGCCGCCGCAGCCACCTTCCTCTTTCTTCCTTTCTCCGACGAAGTGTGAAGTTGGACCAGACCTCTTCAAGATTGGATTGGGAGGTTTCTGAGGAGTCCTTGGTGCTTGAAGGTCCTTGCTGGAGCAGGCCGTGGCCGCACGTGGAGAGGGAACCAAGATCCGGCTTCCTCCTTCTTCCCCGAGCTCGGCCAAGGTGAGGGTTTCAAACCAGTGTATGTTGGCCCCCTAGACCACGTGCAGTCGGTTTCCTAGGCCCTAAGCATCATCCCAGCAAATCCCCGAGCCCCCATCTAGCACGGTTGGCCGGCGGCCACAATGGGTCGCCGGAAACCTAGTTTAGCTCCACCTTTGAAGAACTCGGCAACCACTGGACTTTAGCACACCAAATTTGGTGTGTAGGGACTGTAAGACATATAGAAGAAATCTGCAAAGTATGGGGGAGGAGGGTGGAGTAACTTAGGAGAAAGTTGATGCCCTAATTTTGAGTTTTTATGCATGCGGCCGAGAATGCAACTCCGGCGCCGGCGAGCTTTTCCGACGCCGGCCACCTACCCAGAAGCCTTACTGGGAATGAGAGGAGTGCTCCCATGCATTTGCATGGCACCCATGCAGCATCAAAATGATGCGGCCATGGATGAACCCGAAATTTATAATTTTGCGGCCGCCGGAGCTCCGGCCACCTCCGGCCGGGAAGGAAGGGTCGAGAAGCTTCCTGTGGCCTCATGGAGTGTTTCCATCCATGTTGGAGAGCTCCATAATGCCTCTGGAAGAATTCGCCATTAGAGGGGTCAAGCTCCAAATCGGAGCTTTGCTCCGCCGCGCCACCGCCGCACCTCGAGGCCAGCCTGGGGTCTGGTAAGCCTCAGTGGAACAAATAGCACCTACTGGTGTTTTTAGTTGAGCCCCAGAACCCTCTGTTCAATGGTCACGAAAATCAAAGTTTCCCCCATCATCTTCTTCCTTGAGCTCGGCCATTCGTGGGGTTTTCGGGTTGTTCCAGGTTGGGGGATTTATTCTAGAAGCTCTATAGAGCATTTTGATCCATGATAGATTACCTCTAGTTCTGTATTTGCAGAGAACCCAACTTCAAATTGGTTTGTGTGTGTGTGTGTGAAAGATGCCCACCAACTGTTTGATTAAATGCCTCAATGAACTTTAAGTTGGAATTTGACAAAACTTTGTATATGAAACTTGCTCTAAATAGTCCCCTGAGCTCTGTGCTCACTTCAGTTCAAACAGAAACTGAGTGGATTAAAGTTTGGTGCATTGTGAATTAGGGTATAAGCTTGACCTTGGTTCTGCTTGAACCAGCACCCCTGGGCCTCAACCAGGGTGAGCACTGAGGTCCTGGCAGTGCCCAGACCAACTTTGATATACAAAGTTTGCTGGTTTGAAGTTTAGATTAAAAGTTATAGTAAAATCAACATAAAACAATAATGTTGGGACAAAACCTTATTTTAAAGTATTTGCGAAGCCGCGACAGTGTGCCCTAGGCTAATTTGGGGTCACTGGACGCGATGCTCGCGTTAAAATTTCTGTTTGAAGTCCCGAAGAAACAAAATGACATTAAGGCTGTGTTAGTGCATATATTATGGGCCAAAGTTTGCCTCGGAACCCATGATGCCACAAATGGGTGAGCACGGTGTTCAGCATGACATAAGTAACCTGCTGGAAGTGACGGAATGTTAAAATGAATCTCCAGTTGAAAGAACGAGCGAAAACAGTGCCCAAATTGGCACTAAAAGTGTAAATTTAAAAGCCATAGGGGTCTAGTTGCAAAAATCACATCGTATACTGGTTAATAAACTGATTTCTGAACCTTAATTCACATTCAGGGTTACTTGGTAGCATCTGGTGTGCTGAGCGTACAGTTGGTTCAGATTAGCCGCCTGCATTATATCAGGTGGGTTATCTTCGGTCCGGGTTTTATCAGTTCGGCCCTCTGGGGTGCGATACTGGTTGGACCCCTGTTTTTGATAGCTTAACTATTACTTTGAGCCTGCCTTTCTTTTGATTCAGATTATACTGCTTCATGCCTGAGTTATGACTTTTATCAGTTATCTGCTGCTTTACATAATTGATCATAGTGCTTCCAGTATTCATATCATAATTCTGGATATTGCCATGCCTGATTGGTTATTAGATTCTGAGCTTGCTTTCCTGATGATCAAATATTACACTGCTGAACACATAATTTTAATCAACCAATGTTTTACCGAGCTTCGTAGGGTTGCCGGAGTCTGTTCTTGTTTGATAGGACAAAGGCAATTGCTCTGCGAGGTTTGGAAACCCAAGCTTCGTAGTGTCGCCTGAGTCTGTTCTTGTTTGATAGGACGAGGGCAATGCTCTTCGGGGTTTGGACTTTTCAAAATAGTTTTCTCAAAAATATGCGTTCAGTTTTATATGTTTGGTTGGTCTGCCTAATTGAGTTGAGATTTGCTGTTGATCTTATGCTGAGTTGAGATTTGCCTTTGATCTTGCATATGAGTTGAGATACAGTTGATTATCTGCTGATTATTCCTGCATGAGAGTTGAGATTCAGTTGGTTTTGCTATTGCATCCCAGTGGGGATTTCCCGGCTTGTTGCCGATTACTCGGTCAGTGGACCGTGAGCTTGAGCATTTGCATATGATTCGCCCGCACCGTTGTACTTCACGAACATCAGCGGATTTGCTACCCGTAGCGATGTTCTTTACCGGTAAAGTGGTTAGCAGTTACAACCCGTGACCCTTAGTGGAGGGAATGTCAACCAGGTGGTGCCAGGTGGGCAGCCTTGCCTGAGGTCTTGTGAAGGCCAATATGGTAGCTTGTGATTGGGTCTTTGTGTTTTCATTTATTTGATGCATGTGTTGTTAAGTTGCTTTAACATGCTTCTTTGATTCTTTGATCTGGCTTCTAGTTATCTACTTTTATATGATCCTATGTGATTATAGTTACATTGCTGATTGTCCTAACTCCTTGATGCCTTGATTATAGTTCCTTAGTTATGTTACCCTGCTCTAGCTATAACCTGCTTTTATCCTGATACATGTTTGTCCTGTTTTAAATTTCTGCTAAAGTTATCTCCTATGCTTGTACCCAGATTATGAGTTTTACTTTCTTTACAGCACCAGTTATATATCTGTTTTATCCTAACCGATGATCTATTACTATCCTCTAGTATTGTATACCAGTAGGTACGATCTGCTATTTCTCGGCTCGTCGTGCCCACTGGGATACACTCCGGTGTGTCTCACACCCTCGGGTGACTGTTTTTCAGGTCGAGCGGGTGTTGAGATGTCGGGACGAGTTGGTGAGATCACGAGATAGAGCTTGACCCTGGACAGCCGATAGCCAAGCATTTAGTTATTTGATGTAACAAGGAAAATGTAATGTAATTGAAAAGTTATTGTAATATCTGTGTTGTAATAGTGATACGTAGTTAGTACTCTGATTGATTGCCAAGCTAGCCGTGCATATATAGAAAAGGCTCAATCCCAAGTGGGATTGGGACTCTTCTATATATGTGGCGGTCTGTTGCGCCCTGGCTGGTTTTAAACTCTGATTTGAAAAAAAAAAAATTTTAGACGCTGGTTTTAAACTCGGGGCGTGACACGAGGGGAGACTTTAGTCTCTCCGACAGGTACTCTGGGGTTGGTGCCCAACTTAATTGATAAATCTGGGGTTGGTGCCCAACTTAATTGATAAATCTGGGATTGGTGCCCAGCTTAATTATGTACAGGGTTTTAGCGAAAGGTTTCGGTGTAATCGATTTGTTCTTCCTTCTTTGTTGATATTTAGACATCTACTTTGTTTGTCACTGACTTTACCCACTCCGTGACAGGTTCGACTAGGTGTAGTAGTCGGGGCGACGGTGAGGCAGCGATTAAAGAACATTAGCTGGATGAGGTTTATTCCGTTATTCTTGCTTGGGTTATCTCATCTCCTTTTATCTAAGTTTAAGTTCTCAATTGCTTGATTGTGGAATGTTGTGGATGTTGGATCGAGAGACGGTTTTGTGATGTGGTCTTTATATTGTTCCTTAATGACTTATATGCGGCATATTTTATACCGAACAAAAAGGGGTTTCGAAAATGTTTTCCAAAACCAAGTGTCGTGTGGGCACTGCTTTGAAAACCTGTGGATTTATCCTTTCCAAAACGATGTAGCCGCCTTACTGTGAATGTGTAGACGTTTTTAAAGGAATGGGTGTCGAGTCGACACCGTTTGCAAACTTGTAGGTTCCCCTTAATGTGATTAAATGTTTTTACACTCTCGTACTTGTTGACTGTGACTGTGTGGTTAAAGATTGTATGTTGATGTTGTAAATAAGACGCCGTGCATATACAAAGGAGACTCTGTCCGTGGGCAGGGTGAATTTGTGTATGTGGCGGTCTGACACGCACCGGGGACGAGGCTGATGCTTATTTATTAAGAAAAAAAAATTTATACACGCACATTTCCGCTTATCTTTACCTAAAAACCCCCGGGGGCGTGACAGAGGTTACATGGAGGTCAACAGTTATATAATCATGATGGTTACTGTTAGGATAAACAACTATAAATCATGGAACTATAATCAAAGGCATTATATCAAGTCTCAACATGTATAGGTGGATAATAGAACATCAAATCAAGGAATCAATGGATTTATATGAAGTAACCTTATCAATCATCTACATATATCAGTGGATAATCGAATATCAAATCAAAGAATCAATGGAATAATATATGAAGTAAACATAACAATCAGCAACTCATGCATCAATAGATGAAATACTAAACAAAACCCAATCACAAGCCACCATATTGGTCAACAAGACCTCAGGGAAATTGCCCAACCTAGCACCAACCTGGCTGACATCCCCCCCTTGGGGTCATGGGTCTTTCAACAGACCACTTTACCGGTAAAGAACAAAGCGCACGGGGAGCGACCCCGGATATGTTCGTGAAGAACAGCGGTGCGGGCGATCAATGCGAATGCTCAAACTCACGGTCCTCTGACCGGGTAATCGGCAACAAGCCGGGAACTATCCCCTCTGGGATGCAACAGTCATACAGCAACAGAACCTCATCTCAAAGGAATAATCAACAACCAATATCTCAAATATATGCAAGAACAACAGCAACTATATTGTGTGAAACTGGAATAATCAGAGATACGGATCCAACAGGTTTAGCAATATTTAGGAATAAAGTCCTAATATTGAAAGCAACTAAAGATCAATCATACAAACTAAACACATGATGTTTTGAGAAAACATTTTTGAAAATAGGTTTTGGGTCCAAATCTCGCGGAGCTGTGCCTTTGTCCTATCAAACAAGAATAGACTCGGGCTACCCTACGCTACTTGGGTAAAAAACATTCTTTGAATAAAAATTCATGTGTTCAGCAGTACAGGCTCAACATCAATAGATCAACACGCACAGAAATGTCCAGAGTAATGAAATAAGCACTGAAAGCAACTAGGACTAATCATGCAGAGCATCAAATGTAGTATAAACTCAAACAAAGGAAGACAGGCTCAATCATCATCTAGGTTAACAAAAATAGGGGTCCAACCAATACCGTACACAGAGGGCCGAAATGATAAAGCCCGGACCGAAGATAAATCCACCTGTCAATGCGCAGGCGATTAAACTGTAATCCTCTATATGCTCAAATCCAGGTGCAAACTGGACCAACCTGGATCAAAAATACTGATCATGGATCAACTCAGTCCCACTAACTCTAACTTAACCCAAATCAACTTAAAACCCTCTAATTATTTAAACATCAGTATTTGACGTCAACATCTAGTCCAACATAATTCTTATGTTCCATCTTTGGTAAAATTACCAAAATGCCCCTCCCGGGAATTCCTTTTGGACTTCCGGGAGATTCGGGCTTTAAAACTTAGCCGCTGGCTCAACCAGATTCTACTGGGACTCAACAGTCGGCTTGGTGAAACCGCCGTAATTTCTCAAATTACGCGATTGCCACCCGAATACCGTTAAATCGACGATTTTGCCGATTTTCGGACCGATTTCCAATTTCCGCTCAACGGGAGCCGTTGGATTCCTAACGAAAAGCTTAAGAATCATTTACACATTATTTAAAACCGTACATGCTGTCATTTTGCGTTTAGACCCCTAGGGTTTCCAAAAATCACACTTTTAATGCTATTTGAGCACTGTTTTCGCTCGTTCTCTCAACTGGGAATTAATTTTAACGAACCGTCACTTCCAGCAGGTGACATTTATCTTGCTGAACACCGTGCTCACCCATTTGTGGCAGAACGCAACCCGAGAAAAACTTCGGGCCATAAAATACTTTACTAACATAGCCTTATTGAATTTTTGTTTCTCCGGATCATCGAAACCTAAATCTAACGCGAGCATCGCGTCCAGTGACCCCAAATTAGTTGAGAACTCACTGTCGCGACTTCGCAAACAGCCTAGAACAGTGTTTGGACCTAAACACTTAACTTAGAGCTTGTTTAACATTATCTTTTAATCTAATAGTGCAACCTTGAAATAAATTGGAGCATTAGTCTCCTGGGAACTCCACAATCCCTAGGCTCACCTTTGGGCAGCCCAGAATCGGCTGGATCAAAGAGATCCAACACTTAGCTCACATATAACAAGCACAATGCTCCAATCTTTAATCCTCACAGATCCTGTTTGATCTGAAGTGAGCATCAAGCTCAGGGGACAATTTGGAACAACTTTCATATTTAAATCGAAAGCTAAAACCAATTATTTCTTCACTGTGGCATTTCCACAAACACCTAGAATGCACTTTATGTAAACAATTACACGACACCAACCCAGAGTTGGTTCTCAGCCAATTCTGCATCTTAAGCCCTCAAACTTGGAAGGAAAGTTTCCAAATAACTTCCTCTACAACTCCTGCAAGCCTGGGCCATCACTGCAACCCATGTTGGCTGCGGCAAGGTGGAGAAGATGAAGCTTCAACCTTGAAATTCGTGATGACTCAACCAGAGCTTCTGGGCTTCATCCAAATGCACCAACAGGTGCCAATTCCCTCAGTGAACCCTCCTGTGCCTGTGGCCGGCAACAGAACACGGCGGCGGCGCGACGGGGCCAAGCTCGGATTGGAGCTTCAACACCATTAATGGTGAATTTCCACAGAGGCATTTTGAACCCTTCCAACATGGATGGAGTTGTTCTACTGGACCATACAAAGCTTCCCGACCAACCCTCCCCGGCCGGAGTTGGCCGGAGCGCCGGCAGAGACCTCATGGGTCATTCTCGGGTCATCCATGGCCGCACCACTTTGGTGCTGCATGGATGCCATGCAAGTGCATGGGTGCACTTCTCTCACTCCCAGGAAGACTTCTGAGCAAGTGGCCGGTGTTGGAGAAGCTCGCCGGGGCCGGAGCAGAAAGCTCGACCGAAGTGCAAGTTTTCACAAAACTAGGGTTTCGATTTGCTACATGAATACTCCACCATCTTCCCCCAAACTTTGCAGAAATGACCTATAGGTCCTACAGTATTTTTCCATCATTTTTGTTTCCTTTTTGGTCCCCTGGTTGCAGAGAACAGCCGCGGCGGAGCAAACCTAGGGTTCCGGCCACTTATTGCTCCCACCGGCCATGCGATGTGCATGGGAGCTTGGAGCTTGGCAGGGAGCATCCTAGGAACCTAAGGAGACTACTGCTAAAGGTCTAGGGCTCAAACATCCATTGGTTGAAGAGTTCTTACCTTGGCCGGAGTTGTTGAAGAAGGAAGAAGCCGGTTTTGGTCCCTCTTCCACGCGCGGCCTCGGCAGCCTCTCAGGTTGCACCACAAGCACAGGGGAACTCCTCAGTGTCTCCAAATCCAAACTTGGAAAAGTTTGGTTCCAAACTTCCTTCTCCTCTCTCACTCTCGACTTCCTCTCTAATGGAGTTTGTCCCTCGGCCTCCCAACACTCCGGGCTCGGTCTGGGTGAAGCAGAGGACCTTGGGTGATGTTTTGAATCCCCACAACCCCTGGTGCATGCATCAAAAGGAGACCAAGAGACAATGTTAATTTAATGCAAGATTCTTTGTGAATTATCCTCAAACTCTGTTTACACTCAACCCCAGCCTCTGGGATCTTCACAGCAGATGCAAAATGCACCGAACACCTTCACGTTTTAGTCCCTTAATTTTTGACACATAAAATATTAGAGTTTTTGCAAAAATACCCCTTTTTCGGTGCATCTCACGCAATTCGAGAAAATCCGCTTGTCAATTTGCGAAACGAACTTCGCCACGACGTCTGGCTCGTCGAGACCTGTCAAGTAGCATATTTGTTTGTTTAGTTTGACGCTCGAGTAAAATCTCGGGCCATTTAATTCAAGAATTTGCGGTATACTACACGCATTCCAATGCACCGGGTCGCCAAACGCGAAATCCGTCAGTGGCATTGCGCTCAGAACATCGAAATTAGTTGGGTTTGACTACTCATACCCTATATTGGGTTTCCAGATGGTGAATCGGCCATTAGTGGTAAAGAGGAAATTAAAATAAGGGGTTACTATTCACAACTTAAGTTGTGGGACCCGCTTTTTCTTCACTGATTTCTGGAAGATCCGACCGTCAGATCATCGACATATGTATATCAATTTTTCATGTTTCGATGATACGATCGCAATGGTGATCTCCGATTTTCGAGATCAGACCCCGATCAAAAGTCGATGTTTTAAGGGCCACTATTGACTATTAATTGCCTATTTTTGCCATTTAAATAATTCAGGAAATTATTTAAACTCAGATTTTTAGATTTTAAAAATCATGGTTACTACATCTTTGCAGGCTTCTTCTTTCTCCATTTAGACTTTCTTTTGGAGGAAGCCCGTTCAACAGCCAAAACTGAGCCCTTATTGACTTTTAGCATTCCTTCAGCCGTGACCAACATATTCAACAGCTCGGCGAGAGTGCAAGTAATTTTATTCAT